>JAODUH010086428.1:0-14818 GCA_027564835.1 Typhlichthys subterraneus
ACCCATTTTGGCCGCTTGTACCCGTGATCTTGTTCTTTCGGTCATGACCCACCCTTCATGACCATAGGTGAGGGTAGCAACAAAAATTGCCCAGTAGATCGAGAGCTTTGCCTTCCGGCTCAGCTCTCTTTTCATCACAACGGTGCAGTAAAGCGATTGCAATACCGCTCCCGCTGCTCTGATTCTCCGGCCTGTCTCTCGCTGCATAGTCCCCTCACTCGCGAGCAAGACCCCGAGGTACTTAAACTCCTTCACTTGGGGTAAGGACTCATTCCCTACCTGGAGTAGGCACTGTACATACAGGCTGAGAACCATGGCCTCAAATTTAGCGGTGCTAATCTCATCCCAGCCGCTTCACACTCGGCTGCAAACCGATCCAGTGAGTGCTGGAGGTCACGGGCCAATGATGCCATCAGGACCACATCATCTGCAAAAAGCAGCAATGAGATCCTTAGGCTCTCAACACTCAACACGTTTTTGAAAAACCATAAGCTAACAAATGCAGGCTAATGATGAAGCTAAGCTAGCACCTCATATATTCACCCTTCATATTCCAAAATTCAGTCGCCAAAACCCTCTGTTCACAGGTTCAAACCCCACCCTGTACTCACATAAAACATTATATACAATAGAAATTTGGTAAATTAAATAATGAAAATAAATATAATAAAAACTTAAATATGTATTTTACTTAAATTTTTTAGCAACATTTGGGCTAGCTGTAGGTAGTTTTCATTTCACAAGAAACTGAAATACCAAATTTTAATTTGGAGGTGTGAGGTTTGGCATAGCGGTTTTGCGTATGACTGGATCAAAAGGCCTGCTGTTCAAATCTCACTACCGGCACTAAAAACTTTACTTAGTTCAGCTCCTAATTTTTTAACTACATTTAAATATATACAATTTAAAAAATAGGCAAAGGCCATGGACTTTTATGAGGGCCCCTGTGGGAGGGATTGGGCCGGGCAGCTAGCTAAAATGTCTAGTTATTATTCAACTTCTGCTCACCTAACTACACCTCCATACTTCAACTTACAAAACTCACACAAACATCAAATGAATCAGGACTTTTTGTATCAGGTTGCTATTACTTTTCACAAACATACATCTCATACATTTAGAGATATTTACACATTTCAACACGTTTTTGAAAACCATAAGCTAACAATAGCAGGCTAACGATGAAGCTAGGCTAGCACCCTCCTAATTCACCCTTCATCTTCTAACATTCAGGCCCCAAAGCTCACCATTCAGGTGGCGTAATGGATTAAGTGTGTGACATAAATTTACTCCCAGCACTAAAAACCTTACTTAGTTCAGCTCCTAATTTTTAACTAACTTAAATATATACAATTAAAAAATAAAAGCAAAGGCCATGCACTTTTATGAGGACCCCTGTGGGAGAGGGAGTGGGCAGGGCAGCTAGCCTAAGCAGTTTCTCCAGAAACTGCCAAAAATGTCTAGTTATTATTAGTATCTGAGTATCTGATTATTATACGCACAGAGAATGGTAAGATAGTGAAATGTGAGGAGATATTTGGTGAATTTGATATTTGGTGTATTATCTTACAATTAGCTTGCAATAGCTGACTTTTGCTACTCCTTCGCGTCGAAAGGAGCCAGTTGAGGTGGTACGGGCATCTGGTAAGGAGGCACGTCCAGCTGGGAGGAGGCCTCGTAGAAGACCCAGGACCAGGTGGAGAGATTATATCTCCACACTGGCCTGGGAATGCCTCGGGATCCCCCAGTCAGAGCTTTCCAATGTGGCTTGGGAAAGGGAGGTTTGGGGTCCCCTGCTGAAGCTGCTGCCCCCGCGACCCGACTCTGGATAAGCGGATGAAGATGGATGGATGGATAGCTGACTTTTACCTTTAACAAGGTTTAGTGCCAAGGTGTTGTCAATAGTTTGTAGGCTGCTTTATGAGATATTTTCCATCCAGTCCACCTCTGGCTCGTCTTACATCTCTTCTGTAAACATGTTGTCGATTTGGAAGCGCTTGCTTGTCTTTCGCTCATCACACTGCAGACATCGCCAGCTGCTTTTATTTCCTTAGTAAATCCATAGAGCAGATAAACACTTGCTCTGTCTCTCCCTCCCTCCAGGCTCTGCAGGAGAAGGTTGAGAATCTACAGAGGCGGCTGCATTCCTCCGAGAAGAAGCTGCTGTGCAAAGAGCTGGAGTTTCAACAGCAGGTAACCCAAGCTGTCTCTCCCTCTCTCCCCCTCTCTCTGCCCCCACAATGCCTCAGGAAACGCAGATTAGTTTGTCCCCATCAATATCTCATCTACGTTTTCCTCCTGTTTTTACATTGCTTCAAATCTAGACTCCAAAACTGTCCTTCCCCTATCCAGGGGTCCACAAAAGACAAAGACGTAGAACCCCCCTCCCCTCCCCTTCTCTCGGCCATGTCCCATCTCTCATGGAGTCAGAGATATGCCCGTTCGCACATTTCCCAAATTCTTTGAGATCCGGCTTCAAGAGCCAGTGCCGGGGGCCAGGAATGCCACCGCTGGCTTGATACAGAGAGAACCTTCTGCACGCACACTCACATGTGCACGCACACATGTGCGCGCGCACACACACTACACGCTACAGAATGCCTTGTAATCAGCCTCTGCTTTGACCTTGACACACAAAAAGGAATGACTAATGACACACACACACACACACACACACACACACACACACACACACACAGAAGGTTGTTCTTTGTGGCCTGGCAGGTATGTTGGCCCGTCCGCTGACACAGGCACACACACACACACACACACCTCCCACGCTGCCATAAATCTATGGGAGCGGTCAGTTGTTCTACGGCGTCGGCACTGACCCAGTCCCACTGGCGCTTCACATGCCGTTTCCTGCGACGTAGAGAGGCCTGACCTCCGCCCTTATGCTGACCTTTGACCCCCTCTGCTGCGGCGTCAGATCCTATTGGCTGCGGGGTCAGGGGTCGCCATATCGTTGGGTTTTTCTTAACGGCGCTCGGTAAACGCGGGGCGCCATCGGGCGCTGGCTGCAATAAAATGAAGCCTTCCTCGACGTGACGTCCTGAGCACGTGCCCAGTCGATATACTGCCACCTACCTTCATCGCTCTGCACTTCCCTTGAATCGAGGTCAGCTGTGTCTCTCTCTTTGCTCAGGCACGTACAGTAAAAAGTGCTGTGTATGTGTGTGTGTAACTGTATGTGTCGTATGGACGCTGTGGTAGCGCACCTTTTTGTGCGTGTGTGTGCTTTTATTTTGTTGTTGTTTGTTTTGTTTTGTTTTTTCGCGTGCAATCGTAAAACCCGGGGGCCTCCTGTCTCCCACTCCTCACAGTGATTTGGCCCTAGTTCATCTGCTGCGTGTTTGTAACCCCATCGCACGTTATTAAAGCAGCGCCTCTCTGCCCAGACTTCACACAGATGCTGCCTGCCTTACTCATCCTGGGTACCTTGCAGGCTCCACACTCTAAAATGGCGGATCAGCAGCGCTGTGCGAGCGAGGCGCCTGAAAGTCGACGCATACCGCTCTTTGTATGAATACATAATGACTACAGTGGGCACTGTGAGCTGTACACGTTCCCACAGATGTGTGTTCTCGCGCAGCCGGGGAGCTTGGTAAAATGTGAGATGAACCCGTGTAGTAGTCGTTATTGATGTAGGCGCAGTTAAACATGCAGGCTACATGCTGTTTGTGACGGGCCGCACGACATCAGCAGACACCAAGCCATCCCAGAGTTCAGAGGGCATCACCGAGATGTGCCACTTGGAATCTCTCCTTATTTTTGTATTTTTTCAAGTGATGTAAAGCGGTATAACTTTTTATTTCTTACCCCTCTCCCCCTTCCTCTGCCGCAAAGAGTTTTTTTTTCCCAATTCAAATCGCTCCTTGGTGAACTGTGTGAGTGCCATCTCAGTGGATGTGCCAGTTGTAACTTTCTGAGTGGCGTTGTTTTTGATGTACCACCTAGTTCCTGACAAGGTGTTTTTTTTTTTGTCTCTGGAACAAGCATGGTACATCAAAAACATCACCTGATAGCTTAGCCCATGTACACACGGGCACGTAAACTGATTAGCATACACCAAGCTCCGGAACCTCGTGACAAACTTCACTTGAAGGTTCAAAGTGTGGCGGTCTTGTTCTGTTCTGCTGGCAGTTGTCAAAATCCTGCCGTGCGACAGCACCAAATGCAAGGGGGAAGTCAGAACCACAATCTAAAAAGACTATATTTAGATGAAATTATGTCATTTTAAGATGACAGGCAGGAGCAGAAGACTCCGGATTCTCCCAGCCTTCAGAACAGAAGATGCACACTTCATCAGCAACAAAAAAAAACAAATCTCCCTTCTGTTTGAAAAGGAAGGGCGGAGATGAAATCCGATTTTTCTCCAGTCAGTCGTTTATTCTCTCCTCAGATGGTCGCGTGCCTTGGAAAATGGCATCCAATCTAATCTCTCTATTATTTCTACATTGTATGGTAATCTGAAGTCCATCAGTGACCAAAATCAAAACTCAACTATGAGGTTTGATCAGCGGCATGGTTCAAACGCATCAAACGTCTGCTTTCATGGTGAAGCAGTCTTCAGTTCTTCAGACAGTCACGTGCTTCCTCCAACCTGTCAGGAAGGAAGCCAGCCTTACCTGTACAAATATGTTGAAGATGAAGAGAGAATTCTTTCTAGAAAACAAGAGATTTGATGAAAAGGAACAGGATGGATGTGTTTCTAGTTTGGATGGAGATGGTTCTAGTTTGCACCTAATTGTGGAGGCACACAGAAAATGACAGTCTATTCTGTTCTGTTTTTCCACCCTCTGTCTGAGCCACCCTTGCATGCTCTCACCACAACAGATGTCTCTGTTGTGGTGCCTCCAACCCCCCACCACACACACACACGTACACACTTTGCCGCATTGTAAATCATGAAAAAGGCTTGGTATGCCATACCATGAAAAGATATGATCTCTAAAGCATATTACCCTAACTGCCTGCATGCGTGGTGTCTGCATACAGGTCTGTGTTGTCAGTTGTTAGATGCAAGATGGGCCCTATGTCACAAAACAGCATTTTCTTAGCTACATATTTTTAGAATATGCTTATTTGTTTTGTTGAGTGGGTTTTTTTTTTTTTTGCATGGCGGTGGATCTGTTTTTACCAGGGTACATTGCCATGGTAACTTAGCGCTGCACACATGACCTGCTCTGGGGCAGGTCATGTTCAGGATCACGATTATAACCAGCTCTCGGACCAATCGACTGTTGGAAAAGTGACGTTTCGACACACCGAATCCCATCTCCACATTTCCCATTCCCTGTGGATTTTTTGAATACTCATTTTTAGAAGGGTTGCGCAGAGCAAAGGTCTCTAGAGATGTATAGGTAGATGTGTAGGTAATGATAGCCTTATATGACAATATAATCAATATTATTTGATGTATTTGACACACCAAATAAGAATAAGACCGCATACGTGGCCACATTACTGCTCTGACATGATTGTTTCTTCAGGCTGAAAAAAGCTCCCATGACAAAGCAGTCACACTGCTCAATGCACTCACCAGCGATCGAGGACAGATGAAGTCAATAGCGTAGGTGCTGGGTACGTCCATGCCTCAAACGCCCCCTTTTCTCTTTTTTGTCATCCCTATCAGAGACAAGTGTGTGCACTCAACAGTACGTTGCACACACGTACTGTATGCAACAAGGTATCCCATTCAGAATAAAGACTAAATGGAAGCACCCAAGACTTGTCTAAGCGGATCACACTCACAACTGTATGTACAGTACCGTCCTCCATGCACCCACAGTCTGAGGATCTCGCTCCAGCCATGCCCGCTCTAACGCATGGGATGGAAAATAGAGACAGCATTGCCACAAGGGAGCTTGTAATTTAGACGAGAGCGGATCTCTTATTGCTGCGGCGCCTGCACCAAACATGAACCAAGAATGCAAAACGAAAGAGCTCGGCTTTTGAAGATGCTAGACTTCTATTCAGAGCGGTTGGTGAGGCTTGTGTTTATTTGACCATTGTTTGTTTCTTTGGTCTGAGGTAGTGGAGAGTGTTTTGTCTTGGCCGGCCTCGTTGTTATGACTACTAAAGCTGCTATAGATAGATATTTTGAAGAAATGCACTCCCATGGCTCAAGCTCATATTTTAGCTCCTGGACGCTCAAATTAAATCTTCTGAAAGCCATTTTTCTACCACTTGTTTAAAAAGGTTGCTCTCAAATTACACATCACTGCCTCCCCACAAAGTAGACTGAGATGGATTTGTCCCAAAGGATGGACTTCCACCCTGACATTATTGACTTAACACCTTTCAGTGAATAGGGCTGAGAGCGGCAGAACGTGGCGGCAGCATAATCCACAGCACACTATGTTTTGACACCATTTACACTTGCTTGTTTCTTAACTGCTTCTCAATCTTTTCTTTTGTGCCCACGAAGGTTCATCATCCAAAGCCAGAACAATGAGTTGAATCCACAATAGGAAAATTATTTTTATGAAAACCCAATTTCTATATTCCCTCCCCCTCACCTCTCACACCAACGGTTTACTTGAAAGAGCAGGGTGACAAAGAGCTGGCGATGCGGGGAGCTATATAGAAGGTGCTCTGGCTAAGACATTACAGAGTCTTGCAGTGCCACAGACTCTCCCCTGGTTACACCTTGAAGTAGCCTACGTGGTTGACTTTTCCTTAAACTCTGTTTAAACAATTCACTAAAAGCGGAATCTGCCAGTTCGGCAATTTTCTTTCAAATGTAGTAAATGTTTTTACAATACTGTTTAACGGTGTGTGTGTGTGTGTTTTGTGCGTGTGCGTGTCCATGTTTATCTGTGCGTTCATGCATGTGTGGCCCCGTATTTCTGCGTATTGCGTGTATGTGCACGCCCACGCGCAGACACACACAATGTGTGTTTGCGGACTAAAGTAGGGTTGTGCTAAACCAAACCCCTTTTCAACTTCTGTAATCAGACTATGGTTTAGCAGAGTGTAATTTCGGCCCAGGCAGACTTCCTCCAGTCCTGCAGTGCAGCAAGCTAGCTATCCGGCTATAGACAGTTAGCAGGCTGCACCGTTTCATGTGTTTGTCCATCCACCGTAGCCCTGCACTCTCAAAAACCAGCTGTGTCAGGCCTGTGGGAGAGACGGAAAAAGAGAGGCTACTGTGTGAGGTCTTGCCATTGCTATCCGCAACCAGTAGGGGTCGGTGTGTAGCGCCAGAGCCAACTCTGGCTGGCCTGTGGACCCCCTGCTGAGATGTTAAGGAGCTGTGAAGAGAGAGGGAATACTCTTTGAATAAAGAGGGGATCCCTGCTGTCTGCGTGCTACTTTCAAGTCAGCTGTTCAGCCTGTTACTGTCTGGAAGCACATGCATGTGAACAAGCCGTTTTATCAAGGGTGATATTACTAGACTAATTAGTAACAAAGGATGATATTACTACACTAATTAATAACAAATTGCCAATTAACTATGAATTGATTTGCATTAATATGATGGAGTTTGCTCACTTGGTGAATTCTTCTGCATGTAATGACTTAACAACTAATATGTATTTTCCACATTTAAAGGGGCACTCTTCAATCGATCTGGAACGCCCCCATAACCCCTAAATATTCACCCCAATGTCACTGCCAGCCTCTGCTCTTGGAGTTTGAATGTAACAGTGTTAACCAAAAGAGAACAAGCCCCGCCAACACTGCAGTGCTTCTCTGCCACTCACAGAATGCGTTTCCAAACAAAATGGCTGAACTCTCTCAGGGTGCTATCGAGGGGTGTCCCTTTAATAGAAATGTATTACAGAGAACCAGGTTACATACAAACAAACATCTGTGAGCACTGCAGAGGATGAAACCAGCTGTATATAAACATGCCCCTCTACGCCTCCCCACGTCTTCACTACCCCTGTGCCCTGGCCATGAAACACCCGTGTGGATGGTACTGAACGTGCTTTATTAGGGGTTTCACTTATTTGGGCAAGGCCAGGTCTTGTTCGTTTGTTTGTTTTTTTGTTGTTGTCAAAGCTTCTGATTGGTCTTCCCCTCTCCACCCCCAGCTGACCGTGCTTCGCCAGGAGTGCGAGGCGAAGCTCAAAGGGCTGATGCCTCCAGAGGTCACACAGGAGCTGGAGGGCACCATCGTTTCTCTCAAAGCTCAGGTGGGCATCGCTGACCCTGGACCAGCGGGAGAGCACGCCCACTCTGTATTACAATGCTGTTATTATTGTCTCATTGTTTACTCAGATACATAGAAATTGTGATTTAGTTAAGTTATGCGTTGTAATATAGCCGTGCCATATAGTGAGATTTCCTTCAGATGTGATTCCCTCCCTCCCTCCCTTCCTACGGCTACAAATTGATCATATAACAGGTCCCACACGCTCTCTGTGACCATGGACGTCAGCCTTGTTTGTTAGATTTGCCTGGACTAGTCCAGAGAGAGCGGTTGAGCTTTTGGTGCTGTAAGGCCAATCACATTCAGTTTGGACCATGGTGTTTCTCTTTGAAACCCCCCTCCCCCGCTTCCCCTCTCCATCACATCACACGACCATCTCCACTGACACCACATCAAAATAGACCAATGAGCTTTCAGTTCCTGTGCATTCGCAATATAAACAAAATAGTAATTTGCACAGGGGGGGCAGGGGGGCTGCTGCTCTTCTCTGTTTTGAATAGCTCCGCCAAGATCCATTTTCAGTGTGCCACCGCAGCCTTGTGATCGGATATGTTTATACGATGTAATTCGTGTACAGAAAGACCTCCCCTCTCATCGACGGTGTCTCTGGTTTTGCACATTAGAGCGCATAATTTTTACATGGGGCGATGGGGGGGACAAATAGCCAAAAAACGTGCAGAGACTTTTTCTCTCCAAGGGCATCTGACCACATTTCTGTGGGGTTTAGCATATACTGCACACCGCTGTGAAGCGCCAAATGAAATGCTAGACCTTCCCTGAGGTTTCCCCCACAGCAAGGAATGCACGCTGGGCTCCAGTACGGTAGTCCCAGAACAATGCGGATTCCTTTGGAGACGCCGTTGTTCTGCCAGGCTCTGGATGCTGTGTAAATGTAGCTGGGGGTTTATTTTCCCTTCCGACCGATGACACTTCATAAATAAACTCATACCTTGTAGCCAAACACAAGCGTGGTTTAAGTGTGTTCTGTTCCTCGCAGTGTCCTAACCTCTGGCACATAATCTCCTCTGTGTCCCCGTGCGCCCTAACCCCTTGCCCTAATCTCCTGACCCCCCCCAACCCCTGCTGTCCTGAACCCCCACCCTCAACAACCAATCCTTTCTTCCGCATCCATCTACTTGGCTAACCCCTGTGCCCTCGTCCACCCACCTACCCAAAACAGGGACTACCTTAAGCCCTCATAGCAACCGTACGTCCTGTTTCTATATCCTATTGCACTGCCACCCCCACACCCCAATCAATACTACCTTAAATGATCATATAGACAGCTTTATTGATCAACATCCCCCCACTAATGTTTCTCATGTTTGTCTATTGTAGGTCGGCTGTCTGGAGAAGAGGGCTAATTTGATTCACAAGGACCTGATTGGCTGTCGCAGGAGCAATGTGTGATGTAACATGCACGTGTGTGTGTGTGTGTGTGTGTGTGTGTGTGTGTGAGAGAGAGAGTGTTATGGTGCTTGTGTGTGATTGTGCGTGTGTGTCGCAATGTATGTGAATACCAAAATAAATACCAATAGATGAGTTGGAATGTTTACATTTAGGCTTGATTTTAGAAAAGTATTAGAGGATGGAAGTTAGGATAGGGATATTACATAATTTCATTAAATAGTTTATGTGACAAAAGAGTGCTTACATAAATGTACAATTAGAAATCATACGTACACAGTGTGTTCCTTAAGGGTGCAATCCAAACGCCAAATATGTGCCGATGTTGTAAGCCAAAATAGTTGTAATAGTTGTAGTAATTGTGCAACCAGATATGACCATATGCAAAAATCTCACAAAATCACATAAAGCTCCTTAGCATACTGTGTCTAAGTCAATGTTATGCTGGGCTGACAGAAACATACATCATATCCTTGAGCCAATGTGTCCTTACAACCGTTAACAGGATGGTGGACTTTTAAAGATAAATCTTCTTGAATTAAATTAAGTCCACACATGAAATAATCCCTTGATTTTGAATAGTTACTGCCACAACAACCAGTAGAGATGTCAATCAGCTTTGTGGACATGTTATTTTTATTCTTCAGGAACAATGGAATGGAAACAACCTTAGTGGTTTTTTCCGGTTAATCACATACTACGAACATAAAATTACATCATAGCAAACATTCAGCATTAAAAAAATATATATACAAGTGTGTTACTGAGTTGAGGTTAAACAAAAAAGAAGTATCCTTTTAAGGGCCCATATCATTCCGATGTCCATTTTAGGCAGACTTTCTCTGTTTTGTTCTGTACATTCCATGTCAGTTGGTGCTGCACTGTTTGTTAACATGCCATCGTGTTTGGCTAAATGACATGTTGGACAGATGTAGGTCTTGTCAGACAACAAAACTGAACGCACACCTAGATTAATCAGTCAGAGACAATAATATTATTGTTTAATACTGTATTAATGGATGCATCATGAAGAAGATGTGTTAGGTATACCACTGGTTTCCCTTACATCTATTATTGTAACAATGGTTTTTAACCCTCTAGTCTAATGTAACCGTTATTGGGCATTTCACCCATCATGTCATTGGACCAGTGTCTTTACATGTACACACATGGTTTGTATTGTTTAAACTATTTATTGATTATTTTCATTTCTATTTCCCATTTGGAAATGTTATCACTTGTGTTTTAACTATTATTTGTGTTCCACGTGATGTAATACATTTTCATTTTATTTTTGAAAGTCTGAGCCAAAATGCACCATTTATAATAAAAGCATTGTTCTTGTCATGCTTGTGTGTTATGTTCTGTTGGCATTATTTTCAAATTCCAGCTGTTAATTCATATCATTTGAAGGAGATCAAGCTGATGTCCTTGTTTTCATATGACCACAACATGCATTTTGGGCTAGATTACTATAGCTCTGCAACTGTAAACCAAATGTGAAAGGCCTTGGATCCCATTGGTCTTTGGATCCCA
The DNA here is from genome assembly GCA_027564835.1 of Typhlichthys subterraneus. Classification (NCBI taxonomy): domain Eukaryota; kingdom Metazoa; phylum Chordata; class Actinopteri; order Percopsiformes; family Amblyopsidae; genus Typhlichthys; species Typhlichthys subterraneus. The sequence continues at coordinate 11,105 of JAODUH010086428.1, forward strand.
TTGTGGTAGGGGGGTTTGTGGCTATTTGAGATAAAGAGCTCTGGGAGCAGTTTGATTGAATGCTGGGCCAAGTGCTATAGTTGTTGGGCCTAGAATTTATGCCTCTGCCAAAACTTTGTGTTTTACCAAGGGCTCCACTCAAGCTCAAGCACAATGAGAGACTTCAGGGTCCACAAAATGGCCGCCAATCCCTCCAAGTTGACTCTGAGGCCTCGGACATGCGGCTTTATGACGATAACAATTAGCGAGGCCATGGATGGAGGGAAGGGCTTTTGAGATATGCTCCCTCTATTGAATGTTTGGTAGGTGTGGAATGCTCAGGCTTGAATACTGATCACTGATTTTGTTCCTGGAAGACAGTTTGCTGGCATTATTATATTTAAAAAGGCAGATTGCATTTCAAAGGGGCCCCATATTTGCATTGGAATGTCTTTGTTTTTAGTCATGCATGTTTTCACACTTCCGAGTTTTCCCGTTGTCCTTGACCTGTTCTGCTGTTTCCTAACAAAAACCCTATACCCCTCGCTGTATTTATTTGATGTACTGATTCCATTACCCGAGCAGAGCGAGAGAGGGGGAAGAAAGCAAAGGCTGTGAGACTGACATCTGAGAAACAGGAATTTAGTGTTTCAGCACAAAGGCTTTGTGGAGTCAGTTGTGCGCAGGGAGGGAGCGAACAGAGAACGTGTAGCCATTGCAACATGGCCTACACACTTTGTGCGGTTCTGCACTCACATGCAAGATGGCCTACGTGAGACTGCACATATTCTGTATGAAAGCTACACAGAGCTATCGAGTAAAATATCTGGAAGCGATGTTATGGTTTGGGTATCTAAATCAAGATTATTGATTGTGTTTGAATTCCACATAATCCAGTTTGTTTTTCAGACTTAATTATTCAGGTTAGTTTTAACTTGTATTGTTTGCTTCTTTTTGAAATTTAATGTACAGCAGGTGTCAGGGGAAATAACATTGTCGAATGGCATTGGAAAAAGCAGAAGTTTTATTCTATGTTATCTATATCTAATATATATAACTAACTATACTGTATATAATGTGTTTAAATCACAAAAAATAAAGATAAACATCTTCCATGTTTAATTTAGGTTTCGAACTTAATTACAATTTTAGATTGTTTTAGGTTGGTATTCCCCCTTTGAAAGACAAAATATGTCTTTATCTAAACAGGCTTCATTAAGCATCTCTTCTCGTCTCCCTCCTTTTATCTGCTTTATTGCTTAACTAAATCTGATATTGTTTTACTATCTAATTAATTGTGTCTGCCACCAAAATAGCCATCATAATTGCCTTTGTGTAAATACAGGCTGAGAATGTCAGTTCCCAGCAGCGGACATGGTCCCATTAGGGATCAAAGGCCTTCCTCTTGCTTCCTCCACAGTATCACCACATCAGACAAACGGCTGCTGGCGACAACAGCACAGGCCCGGCACCTCTTCCTCCAGCAAGTTCCCCTGCCTGCTACAGGTTGCCAAGGCACGCTGTATCCCAGTGAAGGATGCTATGCACCTTCACTGGTTAGGTTAGTTTGCCTCTCTTTGTTAGTACAGTATCTGTTGGCTTGTGTGTGCTGTTGTTGTTGGTTTAGAGCTGTGACCTGTCTGTTGCCAAAGCAGGTTAATAAAATCATATGCAGCAGTTTTATGGTAAAACTATTTCATATGATTGTTGCAGAATATAAATACTTATTGGGATGGTAACAGGCATTTTTTGTGTATAGGCATTTGTCGAGGCATGCTTTGGCTGGAGACATGAAAAATATTTCAAAATGATCTAATTAAGGAACGTGACAGAAATATTACAATGTGCAGATGGGCATTTTCTGCCTGCCAACCTGAATTCACAAAAAGAACCACAAGCCAGTTTGGTCTGCGGCGTATTTAATTTATTTAAAAGAGAAGCTGGGGTTATCTGCAGAGACGAGTGCAAAGGACTTACATGGAACATCGTTTGAGGTGAGACCAGTATCGTCCCTGCCTCACGTGTGCCAGCAGCTGTGTGTGTGTGTACACAGCGAGCCCCTGGGATTGACTGTACATCAACGTGTGATTGACAACGTCATTGTGCTCTGTGCTTTTTATAGAGCCGTGTTCTGAATCCGACCCTAGGAGGAGGCCCGTGTTTGTCTGCCGTACGCTTCCTGCATAAATAAACCTGTTTATCGCAACGCTGCTCACGCACATTACCCCCCCCCCCCCCCCAAAAACACCTCACTTACTCCTCTATTTGTTGTCTTCTGTCTTGTTTCCAACCTCCTCCGCCTTTTCATCTCCCTCACTCCGCTCTCTCTCCCTCTCTTAGCTTGTATCGTTCTTTGTTTATATGGTAATTATCATAGGGTGGTATTTTCCTCTGGTATATCGGCCTGTCAGTCAAGCGACTTTTGAGAACAAGGGGGTTAGCGGTGATTGATGCAAGTTGCGTCAGGCCAGACCAACGGGTTCAGGTTTACTTGCGTGCGTGTGCAGCTTGAACGTTCTTTTGGCGCTAACAGTGTGGGTTGAGCGGCGGGAATATACCGATATGATGGTGCGGGAGGACCGTCTGTGTCTCACAGTGTCCTTTCCCTCGGCCTGGCTATGGTCTTTCCCTCGTCCCTCAGACTGTACTTGATCTCTCACACCTCAGTGCTGTTCATACGCACACACAGATATCCCTACCTCTGTATGCAGACATGATCAAACCGAATGTGTCTTCACTGTGCGCTTTGTGGCGACGTCCTGTAGACATTTGTCCTGTTTTAAAAGTGCCAATTATTGTGAGACTGTCCAGTGGTTGAGAAGAAGCAGATCCCCAATTTGTCTGTCTGGTCCTGTTATCGCCACTCTGGGTCTGGTCTGCCTCACGGGGGGGGGGGGGGGGCCTCTTTGTCACCATGGTGATCAACCTGTTGGCTCCTCGCAACCCCCGCTAACGCAGGAACGGGAAGCAGGACGTGAGCTGAGATCTGTCATGTGTAGAATGGATGGCCAGGTTAATGGTGTGTCAGCAGGCCGGCCGAGACAGGCGTCGCCACTTAGGGGTCGAGGATAAGGTTAAAGTGTGTTCAAAGTGGTGTGTGTGTGGGGGAGGGAGGGGTTCTGGTTAGGCCTGTCCTGTCAGGCGTGGCAGAGGGGTGGCACCGAGTGTGTCTGCGGTGCAGGAAATGAAAGTCATTACTGACGGAGAGGGGCGCGCTTCATGGCCCAAACGGGATTAGACGGTGCATCCAACATTGTCTCTATACGTTGGTAGAGTTAAAAGTCAAGCGCAAAATGGGATTAAAACGGTGGAAAAAAGAGCAGTAAATAACCTTCAACAACCCCACCCTGCCTGCTGCATTTGGCTGTCTTCTTTTACGCCTCTCTGTGCTGCAAATTCCCCATTTCTCTCTCTCTGTCTGTCTGTCTGTCTGTCTTAGTAAACCGTTGCACCTGTTTCAGCCAAGTGTAGTCTGTGCTGCATATTTCTGTACCCCCATTTCTCTCTATGTCTCTCGTTCTTTTTCTCATGGGATCTCCCCCTTCCACGGTCCATCTTTCACACACTCCTCCCATTTAAAATAAAAAAAGAGGAAAAACTGCACAAGCTGCCAGTCGGCGTGGCGCCCGTTTCACTTCTGCCACCGTGCCAAGCCGTTTTCCTTCTGAGGCCAACTGGCGACTGACTCCAACTTGGTCTTGCTTAAGATGAATCATTGGGGGGGGGGGGGGGGGG
>JAODUH010086439.1:0-14816 GCA_027564835.1 Typhlichthys subterraneus
AGACCCAGGACTAGGTGGAGAGATTATATCTCCACACTGGCCTGGGAACGCCTCGGGGTCCCCCAGTCAGAGCTTTCCAATGTGGCTCGGGAAAGGGAGGTTTGGGGTCCCCTGCTGAAGCTGCTGCCCCCGAAATCCGACTCCGGATAAGCAGATGACGATGGATGGATGAACTCCTGCTTCTGGGTTTTTGTTTAAAATCAGCTGCAAACTCAATTCATGGCTGCTAATTGGGAGCCAACCTTGTTTATTTTGTACCTCTCAGCTACAAGTGAAAGGGCCATAGCTACCTTGTTTCCTTCTTGCTCAAACCTCAAAACATAAAGCTAGCATTGCCTGGAGAAGGACGCGTTGAGTCCAGACACAAGCCACCTTTTGCACTGCAAGAAATGCACATTTAAAAAGGCGCCAAGAGCTAAATGACCTGCTAGGATTTTAAATCCAGAGTAAATATGGTCTGTCGTGGGTCAGGGGCTGATTTCTGAAAGGAAACAATAGCCTTCAAGGATTGAAGAGGTGTGCGTATGTGAGTGTGTGTTTGCTTCTACATTGTTGGAGGCTCATCTATAATGTACAAAGACGATTACGTTTGAGTGGCAGCGGGCAGATAGACAGCGAGTTGAGTGTCGAAGTGCAGATAAGAATGAATGCAAATACCCAGCGAGTGACAGATTAACCTTGGACAAGGTCGAGCATTAGCTCTGAGTACATACACGTGCACACAACACACGCACAAAAAAAAAAAATCTAAATAAACAGATGCACATGAAAGAAAGAAAAAAGACACCACTACGTTTATTAAAAGCATAGTGTGACATACAGTATAGCTGTCTATTAGGTTTGCTGAAAAACCTGTTTGAGGGAATATTCATAGTAGGGTTTGCATCCCAAAGATTCCCTCTGTCAAAAGGCACCATTTCCAGCAAAAAGCTGGATAAATTACATAAACATGTAGGTTACTGCTGTTATTTTAGCCACGCCCAAATATCACACACTGGCAAAACTATATCTAACAGTGTGATAATCTTATTTTTAGATTTAAAATCTAGTTGGACTTGTTTCTAATATAAATGGCTTATCTGGTGACTACATTTTAAAGTAAATGTAATAAATATTATCAAGTGAATTTCATTTATTGCACTGGCAGCCAGTTTTGCTTTTTCTAAGCATTAGTAAGCTCATAATTCATTATTTGCACTTATATTTAATAGGGCATATTTTTTGCAGTGCATACACAGAAACGCGTGCATTCATGTGGTTGACAGGCAAGGTAGGTGCGCCAGACCCCATCAAGGAAAAGAGGCCCCGATTGGTCAGGAATCTTCGGCAAGCTGGAAAATCAACTTAGTGGCTGGGGCTGTCATCCACTGAGCATTTCACTCTTTGATGGCTACGGCGTTCCTACAAAAATACGCTTAGTTTACAACTCTACAATCCTACCTACATCTCTGTTAAAAGGCCCGGCTACACCATGTTTACCAGCCCAGTGTTGCCATGGCAGCATGCGGAGCACAGCGTTCTAGTCCAAGACCTGGTAATTAGTTACCCTCTTGCCTTGTAGCGGCCACTTATTAGGCGCTCTGCCCAACTTCGGAGGAGGCAGGCCGGCGAATGAAGGCCGCGTGGCTGGTCTATCAAATACCTGATAGGCAGGTATGGCATCCATCTTGGTAAGGTCAAAGTCGTTATAGGCCCACTCAGCAGCCATCTTGGTAATGTCAAAGTCGTTATAGGCCCGCTCGGCAGCCATATTGGTAAGGTCAAAGTCGTTATAGGCCCGCTTGGCAGCCATCTTGGTAAGGTTAAAGTCGTTATAGGCCCGCTCGACAGCCATCTTGATAATGCATCTGGGTAGTTATTAAGAAGACCCTACCTTATTTAAATGAATGTCGAGAGCCCTATAACTGCTTTTTCAATAGTCAAAGGGACACAGTATAAACTGCATGTACAATACTAAATATAAATACCAGTCAGATTAAAAAAAAACAAAAAAAACAGTTTGCTTTAGTCAGTACTGTACATACCTCTCCCATATGAAGGAGTTGGGGTGGTTCACTGGGCCCAGTTGGGGTCTGGGACATGTTGCAGTAGCCGCGTGATTCGGCTCGAGTCCCTGGGAAATGCGACAAGCAGTCGAGCGTGTACGACGCGCATCATCGCATTCCATCGAGGTGTGTACGTCCAGCACGTGACGGCACACTGCTTTTACGGTGTGTGCGCACGCGCGTCCTTGTGTGTAATACATAGAGGTACCCCCCTTCCCCCACACAAAATAATAACGCTTTAGTTGTGAACCACTGTATGTGGGTGTGTGGAAATGTTCCGCGATCGATTCACGTGAAAGTCTCAACAAAACAGTTGCCGGTATTCACCGCGAGATGTGTGCAAGAGTCAGTGTATGTGGGGTATATCTTGGTCACTTTAGTTACACAAGGTGGACCAAAGGCTAGAAGATTCTCTGGGAGCCGTTCAGTGGGTACAGCTGACACACGCTCACACACACACAGCATCGCTGTAGTACAAGTGTGCTGCACTCAGCTACCCCACATTAATACAGATCAGTCATATGCTCGCGCGCACACACACACACACACGCACACTTGTGGACATGACAATTCACACAAACTATTTATCCACATATACAGATGCACAGCAGTTCATCTGAGCACACGCCCACCGTTACCTCACATGGACCCAACCACCACCGCTTAGACCCTTAGAGCCAATTAGAGAACATTTCTTGTGCCCACCAAAGAGCGAGTTCGTCGTACTGTATGTGAGCTCAATACAAACAGCGGCATATGGGGAGGTTCATAAATACAAGACGCCAGTTTGTGATGGGTGCAAATCAAACACGCGCTTGGCACATTACGCACGCACACACGCACGCAGTACACACACACGCACACGCACGCACACACGAGTTTCCACAGTAAAGTGGGTGTTGATGATCTTAGTTGACATCAGATCCTTGCAGATTAATGGATGAGAACCGATTGTGATAACAAGTGTCTGAAAACAAGATGCTAACGAGGAAGCAGACAGGACGATTAATACGAACTTTCTGCGCCTTCGGTGGAATAGCTTTCCCCCCATGACACAGCAACCTGGATTCAGAGCGTTCCACCAGATTGTCTCAAGCCCCTCTGGACTACTACCACCCCCCCCCCTTCTCCCCCTAACATGCCTCCCCACACCACAACATGGAGATATTTAAAATGGACGCCATTCACTTCCACAAAGCTCTTGGGAGACAGGAGTCTCACGGGGCCCCAGAATATTAGTGACTCCTCTTCCTCTCGCCCTTCTTGGCTTCTAAAACTGTTGTGAACGTCATGCAAAAGAATAGGGAGATTTCTTGCGGATTTTAGGAGGCATTTGGCCTGCAGTTCCAGCGTTTTCCACCCAAGGAGGCGTGAAAGAAGCCAAGCACAATGGAACGTATAATGTACACATTTTATGTCCACCATAATTATTTCCATTTTTCTTACTATGTTCAACCATGTATTATACCCTAATCATTATTTAAAGCTAATGACCTCAAGTAGAGTGAACAAAGTCATTAAATCCTAAAAGTGACCAAAGCACATTATTGAAAAACTCTTAATTGCCTCATTTATCCCTGGAATGCTCTCAATGTGTAAAATATACATATTTTATTGTCTTTAATTGAAAACTACTTTGTAATCTTCGCTGAGTAAAACATGAGGACACAGAGCACATCTTCTATTTAGAGCAGCGGCTGGGGAGAAAGGCCTAATTCTTTTTTTTAAAACCCCGGCTCCCATAAGGTTTTCAGGCCTAGTTATGAAAGCAATAGAACATATTTTGTAGACTGTTCTGCGTGAAGTCCAGCTGTCGAGCGGATAAATCACTTTGGCCTTGGATGGGGGACGTTGACGCTCCTCGGTCACGACACTGTTGCTTTTGAACCTGGCTAGGAACCGTTACGAAGCTTTGCAGTCCCCCCACAGATCCATTTAATGAAGGACACTGCCAGAATACACTTTAGAGAAAACACACACACACAAAATACTTTGGGTGTATGGGTGACTTTGTTCCCTATGATAATGAGGTCATTTTTTGTTCTTTAATCATTTGAAAATATTCCCAGAGCTCATGCATCAGTGCCTTAATTTCAGACCACCGCCTGTACAGAGAGCTGGCCGCATCTCCTGTGGCTTTGACGGCGAATACCGTTATCGCTTTGACTTGACGGGCCCCTGAAAGAGTTGGAAATGGCTTTTGGGGGTGACTTTGCCCTTTGTAACGGAGGCGTCGTTATGACACGGATTATTGATAACCGATTTATGTCAATGTATCGGGGCAATTGTTTTTGAGTAACATGCAAGGTAACATTTTAAATTCCACGTGAGCATGCAAGCACATGCACGGTGCGCGTGTGAGTCTGTAGGCTAAATGGTGTAGGTGTGTATAATTATAGAGTTTAGGGAAGAGGAGAGTTGGAGATAGCTGAATATTATTCTATCAACAACCCCCCCTCTTGGCGCAGAGAGCGATGGAGACAGAGGCAGAAAGAGAGATGCAGAAGGAGGGGGAGCGAGAGAGAGATGCAGAGAGGCAGAAAGAGAGGAGGGAGCAAGAGAGAGGAGAAAAGATTGAGAGGCAGCGGTAGAGAAACGGCAAGAGAGATAGAAAGGAAGAGAGGGAAAGGTTACACTGGCGTTGGTGTGTATTGAAATGCAAGACCACTCCACCCACCCCAGGAGAGGCTGTGTGAAGATTAATGAGCTATTTGGGTTCGGCTCCTGCGCGAGCACGCGGCCCACATTAGCGATAGAATTAATTTTACAACACTGAGGTCCTGTCAACGCGCAGTAGCGAGCAACGCACCTGTGATAAGCACTTCCTAATTAAAATCAGCAAGGAGAGAGAAAGCACATCAAATAACAACACCTTGTACGCACGATTAAGGGGGAAAAGATACAAATAAAAAATACACAAATATATATATATATATATATATATATATATATATACATACATATACACACAAACACACACACTCCACACCAGCGGCAGATTCCAAGGCGGATGCGAGGGCTCGGGTTGGGCTCTGAGAAGTTCCCCCTCGGGTAAAAGCTAGCGTGCGTGGAAAAAAAAACAAAAAAACAAAGCTCAGCGTTTCTGACGGGACGGTGGCTGACGGGCGCCTAAGACCTCCTGCTCAGAGGGCCCTCAAGATGCTCATGTCCAGGTGTGCTGCCGGCACTGCTCGCCACTTCAGAGATTACACTTTATTAGAGTTGAGTGGGCAGGATGCTAATGCTCCTCCACATGCATAAAACATGGGGCTGAACCCAGTGTGTGTGTGTGTGTGTGTGTGTGTGTGTGTGCGCGTGCACACACACATACATACGAGTCACAAAGTGAGACAACCTCCAGCTATCGAAAGCACGACTTCCACTCATTTCATTATTAATATGTTGGCTTGACACTGGCGGTCCAACATGCACTGTTTAAGGGGCGGGGAAGGGAAAGATTACCATTTCAATTGTTGTTACTGTATGTGCACAGCAACAGCCAAAGCGAACAGCAAGGGGATTTGCATGGACCTGATGTTAGCATTGTTTACCTGAAGGCAGCTACAGCAGAAACCCTCCTGGACAAACTGCAAATAAAGGCAAATCTGTACAATAAAAGCAGTGTCTATAACATGTAGCATCTAAGTGTAAAAATATAATATTTCAACTCATGAAGACTGTTATTAAAGTGTAACTGAACCCCAGCGCTCAGCCTGACTCCACCCACTGCACCTTTGAAAATGTGTCAAGGAGCTGAGTGAGGGGAGGGGCTAAGAGGGGGGCCTCCATTAACATTAATGTTAACATTTGAATTTGATGACGTACGAGCGTACCAAGTGTACCGATGAAAACCAGCCAGGTCCTGCGGTGCTTTTAACAGATATGACGTGTAGTTCCGTTTTTAGCACATAAAATGCAGATTTGTTTTTCAACAGGAATTGTGTGTTGGTGTGACACAACACTGAGGTGTCTCATCACAGATTAATCCTATATGACTTTGTTTCCTATATTACTTTGTTTACAGCTATAAAAACACATTATAGAGTGCAGTTACACTGGTGATCACATATAGGAAAACCTATTTGCATGAACAAATTACAATGGAGATTATATGAAATCCAGTAATTATCCTTGACATTTAAAACATTCATGCTCGTACAAACTGAATATCAGACTAAATTTCATGCATTCTGAAATCTGAGTAGGCTGCTCATCTGTATATATCTGTATATTCTGAATACCCCCCTATTTTGACCACAACCAAAATACAGAATCATAATTTATACTTACTGTAGCCTACAGTTTTTTCTGTAGTACTGTTCTGGCTTGAAACAATACCACACAAACCAATGCAAGAAATAACATGGAAGAAAAGCATGTTGAATGTTTATGCCAGGTTTGAGATCTGTATTTGATGGCTACATTTAATTTCCTGATCAAACCCCTCATTTACACTTTGTCTTGTTGAAAATAAGCAATTTGATGATGTGGTAATAAGGTAATAAAATGATAAATATAAATAATCACTTTACCAAATGCTGGGTATGTTTAATACCCTGTTTTATGATTTAAATAGCTTTTCAGTAGCGAAGCGTTTGAATTGATCAAGTAGTGCGGTAGCGTCCACAGAAATAATTTTCCCAAGCATTTCTGAATCTGAAGCTCAAGCTTAAGCCTGATACAACTGCTAAGAATCAGGACGTGATGCCATCAACAGATCACATCACTCCAATTCGGATTCAACGTCATTGGATTCCTGTAAAGTTCTGTATAAACACGACTCTCCTCCTCACATAAAAGGCTCTTCACAATCTGGCTCCCTCCTTCCTCTCTGACCTTCTCCTGCCATATACTCCCTCCCGATCTCTCTGCTCCTCCTCTACAGGGCTTCTGGTCACCCCCCCCCTTCCATTCCTCCTCTCCACCGTGGGGGCTCGGGCCTTCAGCTGCTCTGCCCCCAGACTCTGGAATACACTTCCATTGCATTTGACATGCCACTGCCATCACCTTGTTTGTTAAGCTCCTCAAAACCCACCTCTCCAAGGTTTCCTATGACATTTGACTCTTTGTCCCACTCTCAACTTTTCATTTTGTTTGGTTTATTTTCTATATATTTCTCAGATTAAATGTTTATTTATATAGTATGTATATTTCAACCAACTGTTTTATATCTATGTGTTTGCTATGCAAGATGTCCTTGAGTGTTTAGAAAGGCGTCCAAAATTAAATGTATTATTATTATTATTATCTCACCTACATGTGTAGCCGACAGAAGCACTTCTGTATGACGGTGACGTAGGCCAACCAATCACAGGGCTGATGCCTGAGACTTTGATGCAGGGGATTGAGGGAGAATAAAGACTAGACTGAGTTTACATAATAGAAACAGTGAGAGCAGAGAAAACAACTTATTGTTTAATAATAAACTGTTTGCCTGTTTGTTTGTTTCACTGACACTTTGAATGTTAAAATGTATTTAAAAAAAACATCTTAAATGTAGTAAAATAAGTTTGCTGTGTTACTGTAGCTTAGTTTGCTACATTTCTCTTGGGGGTAGCTTCAGTGTAGTGAAGCTTCATTTAACTTGGAGTAACTGGTAGCTCGGCTCACTACATTTTAAATATAGCTTGCCCAACACTGTTAGCAACTATGGCTTACCATTTTTCTGTGAACTTCCACTGTTTCCATAGTCCTGTGTTACCTTTCCCCTTTCCCCATACCTGCATTCACCTTAGGTGTGTGCACAGCATAAAAGCATGGCACTTTTTTGAGAAATAAAAAAGAGGCAAAATAATGTACCAGCCTTGCTGCGTTTAGCTGGTTCATCTAAACTCACAGCTGCAGTGCATTATAAGTTTGTCAGAAGCGAGAGTTTTTCTGCGGGGCTGTAGGCAGAGATACTGACGAATGCTGCTGCAGAAACTCGTGATTCAATTTCATGGGCTTTCAGAACACTCTCCACTAAGGAGTTATGGAGTTTATATTTATGTATTCGGGACTCCGGAGACAGGTCGTTCGCTAGTATTGGTTGTCAAATCTGTGCCCACGATGGCTGTGGGAAAAACATTTCTACATAAATTCTGAAATATAGTAAAAAATGGTCACACATAAAAAGTGCAACATCATGTATCTGAAGATGGCTTCATTTCGACACAACCTGCATGGATGTGCAGAACAGAATTTGCACAGAGAGTCTTCATTTGGTTTTTGTACATCAAATGTCTGCCTTTTTTAAATGTTTCCATCTGTGTAAAATTATAGAATTTTGTATATTTCAAGCATGACAAGTAATGACTTGGCATTGCTTGATAAGGGTTGTTTTCCCGCTTCGAGCAGTGTCACAGTAGTACATAAATAAGTACTAAATATTAACAGGTACAATTAGCTAATTTAGCTTTTACCCAAAGTGACTTACATAAATGTGTTAAAAGTGGTTAAGGCAGCTATCCTGGAGCAAAAGTGGTGATATCAATACAAAAACACCTCTCCCTTAGACACACATGGCAAATGCTGTGATAGTTGTGTGTGGTGTGAGGTCTGCACAACGTTGTTTGTGTTCCCCTTTTCTGCAGCACTGTAGAAACACCAGATTATTTGTTCAGCATGCACACAGAACAGCTTCTGTAGTGTGAGGAGATATTCCCTGAATTTGACAAAAAGTGCATTAGCTTACACCTTCAAAGCAGGTAAGGGTTAGGCGTCGTCTTTCTCAAGGCTGCCTACAGGTAGAATCGCCCGCATGACCCTTGAACTACCCTGACCACTATACTATACTGTGGCCAGCGCACCGCGACGAAGGCAAGCATTTTGTCTCTCATATATTTACACACACACAGTATATACACATTTTGTCTCATATATATATATATACACTGCATACAGTACACACACACACACATTTTGTCTCATATATATACACATGTACATACATACATATAAATGTACATATATACATATATATATACACACACACAGTGTATACAAACTTATATCAGGACAAATCAATACGAAATCCTCCATCACCGGCAGGGTTTCCAGGGCATCCAATCACAGTGCGGTGACCCGTGGAGGTCGCCGGGCCTTGCCACCCCCAGTCAGGAAGCGGTGATGACTTGCCACACACACACGTGCCCGTGCACACAAACACACACACACAGGTGCACTGTATATCGTACCCATTGTGGAAGATCGCCGAGGTGACCCCCACCCACTCGACTGGTGAAACTGTTGTCCTTGTTTCGGGAATCACCTAAAACACTTATGACACACACACACACAGTGTCTCTCCTTTCATGCCACCCTTAAAAACATCCCTTCTTCCCCGTGTCGAGATTAGTGGCGGGTTAAGATTAAAAATTGCATTTCCAGCACAGTGACATCTAATATGTTTGGCGAGCTTTAATTTCCCTCGACGGTGTGAACGCCGGTGGGCCCCCGGAGCTTACAACAAGATTTCCTTGTCAGAGGCTACAGCAACGACACCGGGGGAAAACTTTGCACCATTTTGCCGTCTTTGAAACGGTTTGCTTTCCTCTCGCTTCGGTTTTAACCAGGTCTTTATAAACTTGTGTCCGGTCTTAATAATTGATCGGCCCCATACTAATTGGTTGAATATATCACATTCGGTGTCCTGTTTTATTTCTGTATTAAACCATTAAGTCGACAACAGATTTAGGGTTTTTCCGTAAGGGAGGGACTTTATTTCTAAGGCATCATCAGTGCAGCAATGACAAAACTGGCCATTTATCGGCACAAAATCGAAGCATTTTATCATCGTGACAGGTGTAATCCAATTTCGTCATGGCATAATGTGCCCATAACGCGAGTTACGCAGCGATCTCATGTTGGCAAGTGCCTCGCACCAAAAAGAAAGAAGGGGAAGGTAAGCATTTTTTTTTACCGTAAATTAAATTAGCAAGCTTGACAGCGACACCGCACTTAAGTGACCCCTCCCTCTCTCTCATATCCGCCGGTGAAAATACTCCTCTCACTTTCACCGCAACCGCCAAGCCAGATTTAAGCCTGTCAAAGTTAGCAGCCTGCCTGTCACCGTCTAATTCCCTTGGTCGAGCGGTCGAAACAGACGGGATTTATCCCCCACACACACAGAGGCAGAGAGAGAGGTGTGGGGGGAGGGAGCGAGGTAGTATAGCTGAGTGAATCAGATCTTCATTTCCAACCACTTTGACATGTGTCAGAGGGGAGCTTGCTGTGGTTATGCAACAGAGCAGGCCCACATACTGTAGTTCATCAATAGGGCACCTGCCTGATAAATAGACACACTATTGGCCCGGCATGTCACAAAGTTAATGACATGGCAGCACAAAGCACAAACTGGGTTATGTTCCGAACTGGGTTATGTGCGCAACATAAATAACCATCACCGTGGAAACCCCTGTTGGAGAAATGCCCCGCTGAGAAATGGGGAAATCCAATTTAGTACATGGAAATGATTCAAGGTAAAGATGAATAACATCAACTACCGACGATCATGTATTTATTTCCGGCTTCACTCGTTGGAATATTAGGGGTATGCCAGCCTTGCGAGGCAATCCCGATCTTTCTAGCGTCAGTTTGAGTTCGCCGCGAGAGTCGGGAGAGCTTTAAATCGATTAACAACCAAACTGACCAATCAGCATCGTACTGATGGCTAGAGGCGACATTTAGGTGTGGTGACAAAAAAAGACTTGAAAACAGTTTGAGAACAACAATGACAAACAGATCAGTGAATCCAATCAGCTGCCAAGTATTATTTTGCCCGTTTGACAGACATCTCCGTAGATTGACTTGTGTCTAACATTGCCATAACTGGCATCTCAGGTTACTGTTATGCAAGACTTTCCTGGTAAACTAAAGTAAATAGTTAGGCTTCAAGAGATTAAACTGAATATTGTTAAATCATATTTTTAAGCCCTCAAACATTGCTTACATGGTAAATGGACTGCATTTATACAGAGCCTTTCTAACCTTCCGGCCACTCAAAGCGCTGTGCAGTATTGCCTCACATTCACACACCGGAGATTGCTGCCACGCAAGGTGCGACCAAACACCGGGAGCAGCTAAATATAGATGTCTTGCTCAAGGACACGTGGACACTTGGTGAGGAGTTAGCCGGGATCGAACCAGCAACTTTTGGATCACCTGTCGCCCTGCTCTACTCACTGCGCCACTGTCACCCCCTTACAGAGCTTCAATATATCTTCTCACACTGCTTCATTGAGGGATGGTTAAATGCAGAGGATCAGTTTTGCTACATGTATGTGTAATAATTAAATCACCTTTACATGTACAATGAATGACGTGTTTTTTTGGGCAACACGGTGGCCCAGGGGATAGCACTGTGGCCTCACACCAAGAAGGTCCCGGCCTTTCTCTGTGGAGATAGCATATTCTCTCCGTGTCTGCATGGGTTTCCTCCAGGTGTTCCGGTTTCCCCCACTATCAAAAAATCATGATAGGTTCAGTCTCTCCTGTTAGTGCCATTGACCAGTGACACTGGCTTCAATCTGGAGTTTCATGACCTTGATATTTTAATTTATCAGCACATTTACCATCATTTGGTGACTGAGTATATAATCACTTTATTACATTATATAATAACTGTAACATTATAATTACTTGAGCAGTTCAACAGAATATTTAGTCTTTCTCCCCAAAGTAAATTACATAGTTTAATCTCACATTCATCTCTCTAATGCTGGACATCAAAGCTTTACACCAAAGTTCACGACCCTTGTCTACAGTGTCCAGTCGTGCAAGCTAATAGACTAAAATCACTGATGGAGGTCAGAGGGTGATGCAATCGGCCCAAGGTGAGCGAAGACATCCCGGCCAGGGCGGAGAACGATTGTGGTACTCCTCCATGACAATAAAATTAACATGTCATGCATTTGCGCAGAACCGTTCTCAATCACCTTCCCAAGCACTACTGTAATCCCAGGAGGGGGAGACGAGAGGAGTTGGGGGGAGATACCTGGCTCATCCAAGCCTCCCCCCGACGGCTCAGACCATTAGCGTGATGCACGACAGCCCATTCCACACTCTCCACTAAAGCCCCTGGGCTGGTCTCCACGCTGCGGAGGAAAGAGAGGGGTTGGCGAGCTAGGAGGTGGAGCCATGCGCTAAGGCCACCGGGGGTACTCCACCCCAGTTAGGGTTGCACAATATTAACAGTAATAGTAATCATGGATATCGTCGATATTCATTCTGGTATTTTTAAACATAAGTTACAGAAATTACAAAAGTTATGGGAAAAATCATCAAAAAGAATTCTCTTAAAATTAAGTTCTCTTAACCTTTTGAGATATGGGTTTAGTTCAATTGAAGGTCATATTGGACTGGAACAACAACAACAACAACAACAACAGTACTTCCAAGCTACCGAGGAGGCACTTTTATCCTCTAATGTTTCCTCTTCTTTCCCCATTGTGTTGTGTTCCTTCGGCCGCACGTTACTTAAATCGAACACAACTAAGCCACACAGCCTCTCAACAAAGTAACACACAAGCAATGAACCACTTTATGTAATAGCATAATATAACGGAATGAAAAATATCAGAGACCAGATTAGAAAACAAAAATGGAAATACTGTAATACTTTTTTTTTCTTATTTTTTTACAATATCTTTAAAACATTATTAATAATAGATTACATAATATTTCTATATTTTACTGTTTTATGCTTTAATGTAGTTGGCTGCAACACTTATAAAGACGATGTATGCAGGGTTATTAAACATGTTAAAGGACAAAAAAGAAAAACAAATGTTAAATAGATAAAATAAAAAGACCTCTCAGGGGTCTCAGCACTCTCCCTGGCCTGGTTTGAGGTGGCAATTGGCCGATCTTGTGACCCCTAACCCCCGCTGGGTGGGATGGGGGTCACAAGCTTGGCCCGCTGCCAGCGGGGCGAGTGAACAGTTTGTATTTGTGCGCGGCGTCACAAATACAAAGTATTTTATGTGCAGTCGACATAGTGACTAATGGTGGGCCGAGGAGCCATTCATTTCCGATGGGGAGCGATTTATTCTCCAAACATTTTATAATAATTGGAGCGGAAGGAACGCTGTCTGAAACATAAGGAACAAGACAAAAAGGAGCAAGAGGGAAATCTTACGAAAGCCCTGGGATAATATGTGGCTGTCGGAATGCCGAACGGGCTTAATAATTTAAATGCTGGCTACTCACACAAGCACGGAGAGGCCTAGGCTAAATGCTTTCGACAGCATGGGTTACAAAATAGCAATCCCTTCTATTCACCGGCGACCTTGATTCGGTGTTCAATCAGAGCAAAGATGTCAATGAAATTCTCCAATGGAACGCTCTCCCTTGAGTGTGTGAGTTCATCGGAAATACTGTATGAGAGAAGCAAAGAAGAATGAGATGGAGTTATCCAGCTGTACACAAACAAGCTTGTTAACAGCAAAGTGCTGCTTTCAGCACAATTCCTCTTCTGTAATGAAACATGCAAAAGTGTTTTTCATCCACGCCCCCACACACACACACACACACACATTGACTTCTCATACGCGTGCACGGTGGCCTCCACGCGCACATGACGAATAATCACAAAGTAATAATTACAGTCTAACCAACCTTTTCCTCGCTGCAGTGCATCTTTGTGATTGAAGCCCACCCACATTGAGTT
Organism: Typhlichthys subterraneus; assembly: GCA_027564835.1. NCBI lineage: Eukaryota > Metazoa > Chordata > Actinopteri > Percopsiformes > Amblyopsidae > Typhlichthys > Typhlichthys subterraneus. The sequence goes on from JAODUH010086439.1 coordinate 13,693, forward strand.
AATTGCATTTATTCCCCCAACACCAGAAATATGCAATTAAATGCAGGCAACACATGCAGACCTGCAACATCATCAATACGTATATACAAGGGCGCTGCCAAAAATAAGCCTAGAGCTCGCCTCTCAAGGCCCAATGGAATATATTTTATATTTATTTTGTTTTTACCCCCGCTCCCTGAGAAGAGTTGGATAAACATGCAGGCAAATGTCTGCGTTTTTCAACTCTTTCAAACCTCCATATACCCTCTACATCCCATAACCTACAGTATAGTTACAGCAGAACTGAGTGAAGTACTCATTGGATTTGTCCTTTTGCTCTTAGACTGTGAAACAGAACAGGCTGCAAATATAAAGAAATATTAATCAGGCCCTTCCATATGTGACATTTTAATATTGTGTTCTTTATTTCCATGCGTCTATTTAAAACTTGTGAACGGACTGCATTTACCTAGCACTTATACAACTTGGCGACCACTCAAAGCTGTACGGTATATGATTTCCTCATATTATCCATTCACACACACACACACACACACAGACACACCTACTTAAAAGGTATATGCAATAAATATTTCACGGGTGTAACGTGAAACGCATCAGCCTTCGCATGGGCTTTACGCAGCTTTGATCGACAGGCGTGTTACGCCGCTAAGGAACAGTGCTGTGTAAGCAGGTGTTTGGTGAAGGCTGATGAAACAGAAAAACAAGATGGCGTCGGTTGGCCAGCCCTCGTCATCTTCAGCGAGGCAGGTGGGGCAGCCCATGGCGACACACGACGCGTCTCCTAATGAAATAGGAGCACGTTTATGGACCGCTTTGACCCAGTGTCCGTGCGTGTGTGTGACGGGGAGAACAGTAGCGGGGGAAAGAGGAGGAGGAGGAGGAGGAGGAGGGGGGAGGAGGCTGGGTCTTAATAATGCAGTTTGGCCCTCTTCACCGTGCGCTCAGGCAGGCTGGGGAGAAGTGCTGAATGTGCACTGTACTGACCCACATACATACCTGATCCCTGCAGACTGTAGCAGCTGGGGCAAGCTCTCCCCCCCCTCCCTCTATCTCCCCCCCCTCTAATCCCCCGTTTGTCTTCTTCCCCCACCTCTCTCTCTCACCCCCACCTCTCTCTCATG
>JAODUH010086461.1:0-14816 GCA_027564835.1 Typhlichthys subterraneus
GGATGAAGAGGAGGATGGTGCCACGTTGCTTCTTCGGGCTGTGCCCGGCTGGGCTCCATGGCAAACCCAGCCACCAGACGCTCACCAACGAGCCCTCCCTCTGGGCCTGGCTCCAGACGGGGGCCCGGGCTTCCTCCGGGCAGGGTAACCTCTCCTCTTGAATGATCTTTCATAGGGGTCTTCTGAACCATTCTTTGGCTGGCCCCTCCCCTGAGACCACTTTGCCTTGGGAGACCCTACAAGGAGCACAAGGCTCCAGAGAACACAGCTCTCAGGATCATAGGGACACACAAACCTCATCACCACGATAAGGTGATGGTTCCCGGAGAGGCTTTTAAAAATACATATCCGTTATATCAATTTTTGATACCACCCAGCAGCACTACAATAAAGGTATAGTAAGAAATTATAAGCTAATACGTATTTTGTCAAATTGGCCAAACTGAGTCATCGGGCAAGAAGGGATTCTGTCATTCTGACATACGTCATTCTGACATACTGTAGCTTTGGATGTACTTTGCAATAACTGAAGGACAAGCTCAGCAGCATTCCATACATGAGACCTGTACAGTGACTAGTCTGATGCCACTTGAGTAAAAGGCACATAACAGCCCATAAGTTAACACACGGCATTTGAATGACTCAAAAACATGTTAGGTTCACCTTCCAGTCGGTGCCATGTGACCAGTGACACTGGCTTCAATCTGGAGTTGGTCCCCGGGCGCTGCACAGCGGCTGCCCACTGCTCCCTTGAAGGATGGGTTAAATGCAGTGAAAACGTTCATCTTTTGGCAGAACTCCCAGCTCTCCCAGTAGGCAACCGCCATCCATACGGTGAAGCATGGTGGTGGCAGCATCATTTACATTTACGGCATTTGGCAGACGCTTCTATCCAACGCGAATTACATGTAGTACATTTGTTATTAGTTGGACAGGTCATACACCAGAAATTGTAAGCAACTAATATTATATTAGGATAGTTACGTCATCTTGTCATCATGACCACTACCATGTCAATATATAATTAAATCATCAAACATAAGAGCATAAGTTCTTAATGGCCTAAATACTAAAGTGCTTAATACATAAGAGCAGAACAGGATTTAAGAGATTTTAAGAAAAAAAATGTAAGTAGAGGGAAGAAAAAAAAACCTATAGATGAAACTTCAGTCAGGATTGAGTTCTAGGAGGTGGAGATGTTGAGTTTCCAATGTGGAGAAGTTGAGGTACCAAGGTGGATTGTGAAGAAGTCTGTCTTGAGTCTCTTGTGGAAGATGGGTAATGTTTTGGAAGGCCTGACTGTTGCCGGAAGCTCGTTCCACCATTGTGGCGCCAGGACAGAAAACATTTAAGACTTTGATGAGCGAATCCTCATTTACTGTGGATGGCAGTTTGTGCTTCTCATTATCCTTTTTAGAGGATCTGCCCAGGATAGACTTCACAAACTTATTTGCTGCTAAAGGGGCTTCTAAAGTAGCCTGGCTTTGCCAGACTATTGCTCTCAAGTCAATTTGTTTTAGGTGAGATTACAGTCTAGATACCCTGTTCGCATTAGCGTTCGCTCAGCCAACCTGCTGGTGGCCCAATCAGCGTGGGTTAGTGAGATGTCGTTGAAGTCAAGCGTGTTTGGAAATGGCGGTAGAGCTAGATGAGTAGCGATGCCAATTTGGTTCAGCGCTGTCCAATAGTTTCAAAATCAACCAGAGGTCTACGCAAATTAGGAGGATATTACTGCAAACACTTCCAAATGAAGCGTGGCTACATCAGGCTACTTCTAAAGTACTGAATTATTGAATTTCAGTTTTTGATTAATAATACATTCGCAAAATGTTCCTGAAACTGTTGGGTATAGGGGCTAATTCCCGACATCTCAAAAAAGTGATTAGGTGCAAGTGATTAACTCTTCAACAAACTTCTTGACCCATTCTTGAATAGTAATCATGAGTGTTGTTACAGCATGTGGATACCAGTTAATCACTCCTGCTGGTTGCTGAACAACAGTACCGGCACACTGCGTCACCCACAGAAGCATTAATGGATTGAACAGCCGATACTGATGGTTGAGATGTGATAGTTGCCCTTCTTAGCAGCCTGGTCAAAAGCAGTGGGACGTGACGGGGAAGTGAAACGTACACGCGCGCACACGCACGCACGCCGTCATGTGTAATGAAGCAGCGTGGCTCTGAGTTGGGGCCTATCAGGAGCCCTCCATATTTAATGACGGTAATGATGGGCTCTTCTCCCTACCCCGACAGATGGCTAGGCGGGTGCATCACGTCAATGAGACACAAAGGTCCTCCATACAGGCATATGCTGTCATGTCATTCAGATTAGGGCACAATGTGTTCTGACGTCCAATGCATCCCATACTGTATTAAACAGCCAATTTACATGCAGACAGTTTAGCTGGTGTTTGAACGTTTGCACCATTACGGGTGTGTAGACAAGGTGTTTATACATGGCCGTTTGCTGTATCTCCGGGGACACTTGCAAAATAAACGCAACAAAGTGATTGCTGGTTTAAATGTCAAGCTGGGTAATTGACTAGAGCCAGACCAATCTTTGGGTCTGATATCAGTGTCTATGCATCTTTTAAAATGTAGTCTTTCAATTTATTTAGTATGGATTGTCAAATATGGTTATCAAAGAGATTATGTCAAAGATGCTTTGTTTAAATATGTAGTTACTGTGAATAAAGTGTGCTCTCCTTCCTAAACTAACCCTGAATAAAACTGGTTATGTCAGTTGGGTTTAGGCCTATTGTTTTTAAACGATGATTAGTGCCTGAGATGTTTCCCAGCGGTCAGATAGTTAGCGAGCGGCTGAGAGGTCATGCCAGGTTACCAGTGGGGGTGAGATGACACTGGGAAATCTTTCTGTTTTTCTGGGTCAACTGACAGCCAAGGGGAGCCATCTCCATTCCATTCCAACTCCTTTTCTAATTACCACGAAACAACAAAGATGTTCGACTCCAATGTGCTGCCTCAAACTATCAAGGGTTTAATAACCTGTGGTGTGTAGCCTAGCAATAATATACTGTAGTAAAACATCCACTGAAGCTGTGATACACTTGGCATGGGCCAACAAAAAGTGTATAAGCTACCAATCACTGACCACGTTGAGCTGAGTAATTCGCTAGCTAGATTTTAAGATTCAATACTTTCCTTAAAGCAGAAAATGTGTTGCCATGAAATGATAAAAAAAAACTGTCTGTATTTGTTTTGTTGGTTAGGCAGCTACAGTATACATTTCTTTTTTTTCTTATTGAAATGTCACATTGGTTGTTAAGCTTAGTAAATGTGTCAGACATTCACTGTGGTTTGAGGTAGGCCAAGCGATTGGCATGGGCAGCTATAGTCACCCCATCAGAATGACATTTGATATGTGTGTGTGTGTGTGAGAGAGACTATATACTTACTACTAATAAAGTCCAACTGAGAGTTTTGTCAGCCTTGAACGCAGTTTCACTATTGAGTGCAACGTGATCAACCTTTCAGGGATACAGATTATGTATATAAGTGTCGTACCTGGCATGAGGTGAGATTGTTTATTGACTGTGCGGCACACATTTAATATGCTGCTGGTTGTCACATTTCCTTAAATGAAACCATAATCTCCCCTGTTATATTAAACTTGATTGGCAATGTAGACTACATTCAACAGTTACATTCACCTGTTTGACTGTGCTAATTAAATAAAATGCTAAATGGGTGAAACTACTGTGTGACTCGTAGAATTTATTATCTCAAAAGCATTTGGTAAAAAAATGTTTCAATTATCATTAGTAAATTAAATGATAAACTGTCGTCAATAGCCTATTTAATATAACAGATTAATTCAGTAGTTAATGTTAGAGATTGTTAATTATATACAGGATGATTTGAAACGAATATCCCAGTTACTTTATTGCATTTTTATTATCATGTATAGCCAATTAGATTAAAGGTTGAATATGTTTACAAGGTAAAAAATGTTTTTATAAATGGATAAGGAGCTTTTGCAATTCTCTGAGGAAGACGCCTTGTGCATAAAACGTCATGAGTTGATTTGAGTGCTCCAGTGGCAAGTACTTATTTATCACAGTTTTGTCATTGCTGTTAATAAAAATAATAATAATAATAATAATCTTTATTTAAGATTTTTTTTTATACAGAATTGTAGTTCAAAGTGCTTTACAGAGAGGGAATATGTGTACAGTTGTGCTTCCCATAAACAAATACAGAGAAACAACATTAATAAAAATTGTTAAAGGAATCAAATTAAAAAATAAAATAAAAATTAATACAGGTGCATAAAATAATACAATAAAGATACATAATGTGATACTGAAATTACATGTTAAAATGGTTAAAAGAATCAGATGAAAGAAACATGAAAGAAATTAAAACCTTATTTTGTTGCTTTGTCAGAATGTGAGGACCATGGTTTAGCACCATGCTAATCTGGTGGAGGAAGCGCATATTCAAGATGCAGTTTAGTTCATTACCAAGACTGCCTCGTACGCATACGAGGGCGCTGTATATTTATTCCCTTGTACCCACTAACCTCAGTGTAGGAATTACCAAAACTCCCTCGTACGCATACGAGGGTGCTGTATATTCCCTTGTACCCACTAACCTCAGTCCAGGAATTACCAAGATGTTGAGCTCACTTCCTATACTTTTCTCTGCTGATGCACGTAGCCCTCTTACTTTGAGCTTTTGCAATAGTTAACGTACGCCTACCTGCTGTTTTTAGTTTTATATTTTTATTTAATTTATGCTGAACCATAATTAATAATTCATGAAGGTCACCTAGCCATTAGATTGGCCTTACTGTCAGGGCTGGTGTCTTTCTTCATTCTCAGTGGGAAAGCAGGTGACCAACAGGTTCTTATTGGTCATGTGTGTTTTTTAAAGGCCACTGTTGGGTAGTAGTGAGTAATATGCACATTACCTTATACGTTTAATCCTTTTTATGATGCAAGCCGTTTACTTGTATCTAGGGAAGGAGTACAGCCTACCAGTCAAAGAGTGAAACGACATGGAGAAATGGATTATTGGAACTTTGTTGGTTAGTAATTCAGCCAGTGTCTTTCCCTGGAGGACAGTGAGGTTCCTCATGGGCATTTTTTGCAATGTATTAATTACCTCATCAATCTCAGCAGTTTAATGTAGAGATTTATTGGAGCCATGCATGGACTAAAACAAAGTCTGTTTAATTTTTGTCTTCAGTCAGTTCAGCACTTTAAGGAATAAAAAAAATAAAGGCGACAATTACCTTGGTGTGAAACATAGCCTACTTTTTATTTGTGCAAAGTACTGCCTTCACACAATCATCATTTTATTAGGGCATACAGTTTTTATAGCGTTTAGCAAAATATAGTGCCAAGTGCCAACAAATAGGTTTTTAAACTCTACCTGCTGTCAATTTTGTAATCTGGACTAATATTGAAGGGATTTAGCCTCTCATTAACATTCATATCAGAAGGGATGTTATATAGTTTTAATTAATTAGTTGGCCTATGCGTTGCGGTGGATAAACGCTAGTCTGTGGATTCAGCAGTGTGTTTGTGTGGATAATGTGTTATTAATCAAGATCTCGTGACCTTCTCCCAAATGCCAGTTTTGGACTCAACCGCAACAAGGTCATGGAGATACTAGGTTATCGGTATTCCTTCAGAATGGGTATTGAGGTTATTAATGTTCACACAATAAACAAAAGAACAGCATCCACCATAAGCTGTTGTCTATATTCATTAATATTGGCTGGCTTGTGTGTCAAAGGACTTTGAAGTTACCTTGACAGTAGTTGAAGGTGTTCGAGTAGCACTTTACTCCTTATCATTGGACTTCAGTGATGTGTGCAAAGGCAGACAGGGCTCATTTTAGAGGAGCCTTTGCAAATACAAATCCTCCCTTTTTTTTCCACTCTCTATTGGCGGTGGCCTTAACATTACCACACCGCCATGGTCAATAGCAGTGTAAATCTCCCTCAGCATACCGCTATTATCCCTTTTTTAAATTAGCTGGGTTTTTCCAACCATCCCTGTTAAGGAATATGCTTTTCAATGAATGTTGTGAATTGGATGTTGTATCGAACGTATTGATTTCCTTTCACACAGAGAAGGAATGACCTAGGAAGGACCTGTGTTGGGCATTTGAAAAGGTATTCTGTTTTTGAGACCTAGGTGTGACACTGCTTGGCCCCATGTCAACATATGCACTGCTTGCAACCTTTTAATGGACATCATATACAATATGATGCATGTAAAAATCATTGATGAAACATTGAGATTTCATTAGTTGGTTGTTAATGCATTTATTCACAAATACATGGCCTATTGCACTTTTTATATTATTATTTTGCTGTTATAAATAGGCTACTAATACCCATTTAAAATATTTGTATTTGAGTATGCAAGCTTTATACTGACCAGAGAATTTGTTGTTCCCATGAGAAATATTAATCAGTGTATCTGTGCCCACTGCCCAAAACAAAACCTTTAGGCCTAGTGACATTAAACACACCAATGTGCCTTATGCTTTATATGGCACTTTTCCACTGCTGGTACCAGCTCAACTTCACTCGCCATTTTTGCTTTTCCATTGGGCAAAATCTGAGATAGTACCTGGTACCAGATCCTTTTTATAGTGCCCGCTTTGTCGAGGTTCCAGATGAACTGAGGCGTTACCAAAATGTGACGTGGCACAATGCAGCCTGCTGATTGGATTAAATCGTCACTTCGTAATAGCACAACACAGACACACTGTACATACGCCAACTATTATTATACTAAGTTTTAGTTACCTTTTATTAAATGGCAAAATGCAAATCCACGATCGACTGAGGAGATTGCAGCAGATTTTTCTCGGTTGTCGACGTCATATTCAGTGTTATCTAGCGAGAGCTGGACAGGGCAATTCATCTATGAACTTGTAGGGACATGTTCCAAGATAAAAATGACTACCGATTTACTGCATGAGTGGTTTGAACAGAGCCGTCGCTATGGCGACCAGGTACAACTATCTACAGTGGAAGATGCCAAGGCAATTAGAGTTGAGTAAAGCTGATACTATGCAAGTGCCAATAGATGCACAATCAGGCTGTCTGTGCTGCCAATTCAAAATGGCGTCAACCCACATTCTCCCAGGCAGCAGGGCTTGTGGAGTCTAGTTCTATAGTACATGTCTGTGATGAAATGTACCGGAGGCATCATGGTACTATGCTCAACAAAGTGTTTGTGAGTGTGTGTTGCGTTGAGCGACTAAGTCACGTAGAACGTTCATTAAATGTAATCGTATAGTACAAAGTCAAGAGATGCCAAACCAAACGCATCATCGTCTGCATGTCCACCATGTATGAAAAGTGAAATACTGTGTGCTTGTCTGTCTTTGTGGTGGGAAGTGAGTCCACCGCTAGCTTTTCCCTTGAATGGTTTGAATTTCCTGCTATCAATATCCTGCATGCGACACCAGTTGTGGGTGTGAACGGGTGTTGGTGAAACCCCTCTCCCTAAGTGCTGAGCTTGGGGATGACAGACAATGACGCTGATGGCACAAGCAGGCAGTTACTGAACCTGCGGTTTCCTTTGCTGGCCCCTTCCTTCCCTCACGCCAGTAAAATGAGGCAGTGTCCTGTCTCCCCCCTCCCTCCTCATTAATCTGATCTTCTTTGGGTCTTCTTGTGAACTCGTGAGACACTCAACTGTTTCCTCTTCTGAAACTAGAAGCGCCTCACTTCTCTACTCATTCTAGTTAGTTAATGGCTGTGGCACTGTCTCATCCCATCTACAGCTGTTAAAGCCAACGGGCTTTTACATAATTGCTGGAGAGAGAAAACCGGGAGCTTCTGTTGGTTTTTCCTGATCCGGGATCACTGTCAACGAAGCAGGCCTCTGTTTTGAATCCGTCAGGCCTCCGTCTCAACGTCTAAAGCCTCTATTAAGCCCTATTAGGTGCCGACTTGAAGTTAATTATCGCGTGTCCTACATCACAGCCCTTACACCCTCATGTGTATCACAGCCATGCTGTAAAGTAGATTGTCTTGTTTCACTTTGCAGGCCCGGTGAGCATTACAGCGACAGAAATTAAACCCTAGCCTAGCGTAATACCTCAACCGAGCCTCAGTGGGCCTATTTAGTAATACGTTTTGTCATAATATTTGAACACACAAGTATAGTTTTCTCTTCCGTCTCCCAACACAGCATAGGCGTAATCGTGCAAAATCACATTTGATATTGTCTTTTCCCCCACACTTATTGATATCGGCCCCAGGCTCCTTGCACAATCAAGTGTCCTGATGTGATTACCTTTGTCTGGAGAAATCAAATCCCAGCATCATGTCATGACAAAGCACGCTTCCAAAACCTAGCTAAGCAGCTGGAGCAATGTTTACAATTGCTTATTCAAAATGTGCAGGTGAAGTAATCTATTTCCCATATTTTGGCATCCTGTTTTGTTGATTGCACGTCTTATCGGTGCTGCATCTAGTCTGTGAAAGTAATATTTAGAAATACAGGATTGCAAATGTATTCAAACAAATCTGCTGCTAACAAAACACTTGAGCTGCGTCAGCCAAAAGCAACCACAGAAAGCTGTGAGCCGCTATAAACATAACCTGCGGAACCACTTGTGTTTAGTGGGCTTATTCATTTTTTCCTTCCCTGTTCTTTTTGAGAGGGAGGCAGACCGTTGCAACAGAGGGGCCGTGTTTTGCAGCCCTCCGAGGCCGCTGTCTCCATGGCTGTTCCTGCTGTTATGCTAAGTACAGCGTAGATGCCTGTTGTTGTATCCCTGTAGAACAGCAACATGTTCTGCTGCCAATTCTATCTCTGCACCGGCAGGGTCCAACAACTGCTAGTGTACACACACGCACACTCCATTAACTCTGCAGTAAGTGCAGTAGCACCTTGGCTCTTTTAAGATGCTTGTCCCGCATACGCATTGCAGTTTCCACGGCGCTCGGAGAGCCTCCAACGCAAGGTGATGTCAGTCACTGTATTATCTAATGACACCACGAAACACAAAAGTAATCGGGGATTAATGTACTTTTGCATGCGTTAAATCGCTCTCTGTCTTCAACATTGTAGTGAAAAGGTTTTACGCTGCTAAAATCCTCCCTCAGAAATGTGACTGGTGCCTTGTTTTCTTTGTCGTTGTCTTTAAACATCAACATTGCCTCAAATCCAGGGTTAAGCCAAAGGGCATGAATGAGGCCCATAATGCGTTTAGCCAGTACTTGGACAGTCATGCTCTATATTCTATTTCCCACTGATTTAGTGTCATCTACCTTCAGGTATAGGGACAACTGACGAGACAATTATCACATGCAGATACAGGAGGAAAATGGGTTGGGTTTATCCTGCGGAAAGCGGCAGCAGCATAGAGATGTCTTTCTACAGTGTGTGTGTGTGTGTGTCAACGCTCTGGGCCACCACCTCCTGCTCGCCCGGGAGCCCCGGGAGAGTACAGCTGGCGTCTGGTAATAACCTTCTATTCAATCCTGCCGCCTGGTAGAAGGGCCTTCACAGCACACAGTGCGCTTATTGAAGCTCTCTCATCCCAGTTAAGGATTGTATTAAATCCATTCTCCCTGACTCAGTATTACGCTATATTACCATTATCTCACGCTGGCCTTGCTTCGCCTCTCTCTCTCTCTCTCTCTCTCTCGCTCTCTCTCTCTCCCTCTCTCTCCCTCTCAGTCTCTCTCTCTCTCTCTCTCTCTCTCTCTCCCTCTCCCTCTCACTCTCTCTCTCTCTCTCTCTCTCTCTCTCTCTCTCTTTTTCTCTCTGGCTCTTTCTCTTTCTCTCACACATAAATAAATGCATCAGAATCAGAGCGATGACAGTTATTTTCTTCACCTCCTTGGTCTTCCAGGACCAGAAGCACTTTTCACCAGTGCTTGTTATCCATGCATCCCAGCAACGTCCTATAAATCACAGCACTGCGCTCTCTCTCTGCGACCCCCGTCCCTCCTGAATATTGTATAACGCAGCGTGGGCTGGCCACATCAGCTGACAGTGATGTCCCCTCCTTCTTGTTTGTATAGCAGGGGGTGCACATTTATCCTCGAGATTCATTTAGCGTGGCTCATTTAGCATGGCTCTGGCTTCATGGAGCCAGAGCCATGGAAATAACAGAGTTACGCCAACGGAAGTTTGAAATGGTCAACGGTCACATGGTTCATGGAGAGGCTAAACCTATGGCACAATAGTTCCCGGAAGTGCTTGGTGGGCAGTTTGAATATATATATACAGATATATAAATAAATGTTTTGTTAATTTGTAGTCAATTACCAATAGTCAATGCACTGATTTACATTTTAAACAAAATGTATAGGGTACTTTTAGTATTTAGGCTTTTAGTATACTTTTATAGTTTATTTATTTTTAGTATTTAGGCTTTAGACTCTGCTGTGAAATAACGGTCCATTGGAGTGAACTGAGATGGGGCAACTCTGTTATTTCCATGGCTCTGGATGGAGTAATCTCACAGTTACAGTTTTATTGCGTGACTGTACCACGTCATGTAAAGGTGAAATCTGCGATCCTGGAGAAAGAGGATTGATATTTCAGCTTGATCCAAACAAAAACACATCTCCCTTCAAGTTCATATGGCATGCACCCTCAGAAACCCCGCCCACCCATACTGGACACGCATTACCAAGGCTGGTATAGTGTTGTGTGGTGCGGTCTGCACCACTTTGTTTGTGTTCTCATTCACAGAGCCAGGGCCGTGCAGACACACCGGGTTATGTTCTCAGCACTCACAGACCGTGATGGAGATGTTTGCTGAATTTGACAAAGAGTGTGTATGTTACAATCTCACTCTGACTCTTATAGTGGCTTACAGCGAGTACACGTTTTACAAGACACAGCTAGGGCATAGTAAGGAAGCACGTAAGTACTATTGTAAACTTACTTTTCCTCCCCCTCTGTACTTACTTGTATGCACGCAATTACGGGCGCTATGGGCTGAATGAGGTACTGCATTATAATGGGAAATATGCATGGATAATCTATTTTTAACTGATGAGTTATAAAAAAAGTCACACCCCTACAGTTGGCATGAACAGAGAGACTAGCTATAGAGACACAAACCGTTTGTTGAACCAGGCTGTAAACATGTTTATTTTTGCTGTAAAGTCAGTTTAATACTGTAGTGTATGGGGATGGACTCCCTTTTGCAGCCAGCCTCTAGTGGCCATTTGATGAACTGCAGGGTTTGACACTGTTCTATTCATTTCTCAGCACCGGAGGTTCCTGCTTGCTTTAACCTTTCACATTTCTATCAGTGCTCCTCAGATGGGGTGCGGTCCCAGCTATGTGACACTCACAGGGAAAGCAGTAGCCTGCTCATATTTAAAACCTCTATTTAGCCCTATAAATAGACAATGTTACATATTGTTATTGTGTCATTTAGTTTTGCAGGTTTACAGTAAGCAATAACATTCATTATTTGATTTATATGATCCTGTAAGTCGTATGTGATCTCTGCTGTGGTTATACAAATTAGAAATAAGACGCTAGGTATAAAAGAGAACGTGGTCTTGTCAAATCTTTTAATCATTTGTGACCCTTAGAGGTGCAGAACACACGGTTCAGTCTCCCTCTGACTATGTACTGGAGCGTATGTGCACCCGCATGTATATGTACATGTATATGTATTGTGTGAATACTGGGCAAGCACTTGGTTCTATAATCGACACCACGACGGACGGTCTCGGTGGATTGCATGGCCCGTCATGTTCATTTGGTGTCATCCATCTCCCAGGGGCTTGTGATGAATACTATTACAGCAGATGTGCAGGAGGTAGCGCCTCAAATGAATCGGGCTCCCCCTCAAGGTGAGCTGGGGGTATTGCGCCACAGTGGAAGAGAGATCTCTAGTCACAGTAGACTGTAACTGTTTAACATGACATCATGGTATAGCTGTCACATGACAAAGCGAGAGTAGGCGTGTATCTGTGCAGCGATCAGTAGCATGGAGTGTAAGTGTATCCCCTCATCCATCGACATAAACTTTCCTTTTGGTTTGCACTGTGAAAGAGAGATCTCTGGGCTCATTATATTCTCCTTCTGCACTGCAAGGCGTGGAAGATGTTTGGTGTTTGCACAGATATACTCTACATATAAACATCACACAAAAAGAAAGCACATTTGTGTTTGCTAGATTAGCCTATTTCTTTGTTGTAACAAAGCATACATAATACAATACATCTAATACCATTGGAAAATCTGATTATTTCCCCTTTGAACAGAGCCACATTTGTAAGGAACATGCATTTGTGGGATGAGCAGCAGAGCTGAGTATGTGGGTTGGGCACATGAAAAATGGGCCAGATCTTCTCTGACAATGCCAAGCAGCTTTTCTTTGCTGATGACTCTTGTTTGGAGTTGGTTGGTTTGGATGAAGTCTGAAGAAACAAGACATATTTGTAAGAACCACACACAGACACGACAGCCTGGCACCTCCTCCTCATGCTGGTCACCATGGTAACACACTGCTGTGGGATGGCATCCCATTCTTCAACCAGCATTTGTCAGCCAACGTGGTTGTGTTGGTCAGTCTGGCACAAAGAGCACGCCCACATCACATTTTATCAATATTGTGCACCCTTATTGCTCAGTGACGTGTAGGAAGTGTAGCCTCATGGGTGTTAATTAAGTATTTATGAGTATCATCACTATGTAGTACCAATACTAAATGTTGCTTTCATTGCATCCTTCTATCTTAGTAAGCCATCTCATTCTGATAGGAAATTCAAACTAGTAATATGTTCACAAAGACATTACGGACACGTCCTTCAACATGTAACCGTGCCTATGCACCGACAGAGGTGGTTCTAGAGCCACGCTGGTTCTACCATCATCTTGTGCGTCTGTACTGCTGGAACACAAACACTTTGCTATTTTGTAACCTGCTGTTCAGTCCACTGCCGTATGCGTTCAATGAACGTGTAGCAAACGCTCCACCATGCCGAACGCAGGGTATATTGTGTGTGTGTGTGCGTGCAAATTGGAATTGCAAATTGACATTTGACACAATGGATCTTAAATATCTTGTGTCCCTGATGTCTACAATATAGGCATACGTTTCACGACGGTCCTAATTATAGAGCAGTGACTAAAAGCACATGAAAAAAAACATATTTCAAGAAGCCTTGCTATGAGATTGGGGAAGAGGCTGCATATATCGTACTGCAACAAGTTCATTAGGTATATCCTGTTTTGAATGTTCACGTATCACTCCCATGTTGGTGACTATTAGTGATATTCTACTCTGACGTCTGTCATGGGTGAGCAACTGGCCAACAAGCTACATTACCTAAATCTGTAACTCCTCAAGGGGAAAGACACCAGTTGGCAATGGCTGCAGTGTCTGCTGGAAAATGCATTAATGCATTAAGATGGCCTGGCCAGTACCAGTTTTTAAACATGTGTTTTCTTTGTCTTACTAGTATCATGTATAGTTTATTGTATTTGCCATTTGTATGCTAATTTGCTCTATAAATAAATCTTATTATTAGTATTATTAGTATTATTATTATCCTGTGTACTTTTCCATGTTCCAAACCCGATTCCTCGACGGGATAGTCAGATGCTTAGCAAGAGACACTAAAGTCATAAACTGTATATATTAATATAAAAATCATCCGTGACATCATCCCCCCCCCCCCCCTCCATACAATAAAGTTGGACATTTTCATATGGAAGTCTATGGGATTGGTCTCGCAGAGCCAGCCTTTACATACGTAAAGTCTGGGACACAGTGCTGGCTATCTATGTTAGTACCCGCCTACTTGATAAGCGAGGCATTTTGATTGACATGCAGGACAACCAACTACACTGACCAAGTCCGAAGTTAACGTTTGTTTACAAGGGTATATGTATCAGATGTCATCTTACAGGGGTATATGTATAAGACATTAGCTTACAGGGGTCTATGTATCAGACGTTAGCTTACAAGAGTATATGCATAAGACATTAGCTTACAGGGGTATATGTAACAGACAGGAGTATATGTGTATATGTAGGTGTATATCAGACACAGCAGGATGTGCTAGCACATCCTAGCTCAGTTTATCATAGCCTAGCACACCCTAGCACATCCTGGCATAGTTGAGTGCAGCCTAGCACATCCAAGCATATCCTAGCATATCGTAGCATAGCCTAACATTGTTAAGTGCAGCCTATCATATAGAGTAGATTAGCATATAGCATAGTTTAGGACATCAAAGTGTAGCCTAGCACACCTTAGAGTATCCCTAGCATAGCCTAGGGCAGCCTAGAATATAGCATAGCCTAGCATATAGCATAGATTAGCATATAGCATAGCCTAGGACATCCTAGTGTAGCCTTACACATCTTAAAGTATCCCTAGCATAGCCTAGTGCAGCCTAGCTAAGCCTAGCATAGCCTAGCATATCCAAGTGCAGCCTAGTGTATTCTAGCGAAGCCTAGTGTATCCTAGCATAGCCTAAAGCAGCCTAGCATATCCTAGCATAGCCTAGGACATCCTAGTGTAACATAGCACAGCTTAGAGTATCCCGAGCATAGCCTAGTGCAGCCTAGTGCGTGTATTCTAGCATACCCTAGCGTAGCCTAGTGTGTCCTAGCATATCCTAGGATCCTAGTGTAGCACAGCTTAGAGTATCCCTAGCATAGTGCATCCTAGTGTAGACTAGTGTATTCTAGCATACCCTAGCGTAGCCTAGTGTGTCCTAGCATATCCTAGCGTAGCCTAGTGTGTCCTAGCATATCCTAGGATCCTAGTGTAGCACATCTTAGAGTATCCCTAGCATAGTGGCCAACACGCCCACTCGTCTCCGGTGCA
>JAODUH010086472.1:0-14816 GCA_027564835.1 Typhlichthys subterraneus
CTCTCTCTCCCCTTGTTGTCCGTCGGCTGAGCAAGGCCAGGTCTCGGGTGATGGTGTGGGGTGGGGGGGGGGAGGGGGGGGGGTCAGAGCTGGCACAGCCTACAAAGTGGAGCTGACAGGTGTGGAAGATTTAGTGGCGGGCGTTTAGACTGATCATCTTTTCTCCTTTGTCAGCAGCAGCAGACATTGCCTCTCCCTTTCCCCATCTCTCTCTCTCTCTCTCTCTCTCTCTCTCTCTCTCTCTCTCTCTCTCTCTCGCCCTCTCCCTGTGTCCTTGATGTGCGAAGTGAGGTGGGAGCTGCAGTGTCTCCACGCGGGACCAGTGCATCATGGGAACTCCAGAGAAGGACAGAACATTAGCTTGTGTTCCTATGACGACGACCCCAGAAGGTCAAACAAGGATTTTGGGAGGTAGCGAGGCAAGGTTTCACATGTTATATAGTTTTATATAATACAATTCATATGTATTATATGATATATTTGAGATTAAACTAAAGGAGTTCGTAAAAAGGAGTTCCTAGTTTGTGACCCCCTCTTGAACTATGAAACTATGAAACACTGTCTCACAATACTGCAAATCCACCGCTTTTATTTCTCATCAGGCTAAATTGCACTGGAACTGATTTATAGCAGTAAAACACAGTATTACTGGTCCGTACGTGAATGTTATCATTTAATCTGCGGATGGTTATCAATCTAAAATCTATTACCGTACCTCTGAGGGGGATTATCGTGCTTTTATTTTAAATTACATTCCTTCCCTTTTGCTGTTCCGCTCCCAGTTTGTATTAGATGCCTTCACTTTCCTCAGGAGCAGCAAATGTTACAGTTCACTGACGTCCTGAGGCCTCTTAAATCCCAGAGAATTGCCTCATAGGTTTCTGTAAACTATTCAATTATACAGGAAGCCTCCTGTGTCAACTAAATGTAAATGTTCTTATTAATTCTGCAACTGAAAAAATCAAAAAAATAGAAGGTAAGATTACATTTTAATTGATGGTGAAAATTCTCCAGCACTTGCACCTCATTATTAGCTTGTTAGCTTATAACCCCCCCCCCACACACACACACACACATGCACGGACACACGCACTGCTCACACACACACACATGCACACAACAATGCATGTGTGTGTGCGTGCGTTTTTTGTGTGTGTGTGTGTGGGGAAGGGGGGTAGAGAAGTTCTTGAAGGGGAGTAGAGAATAGTGTGCTGCCTGGTCTTAAATACAAAACCACTTGCATTTCTGTGATGTTGGCTTCAAGACTACTTGCGGGGTGTCCCGCTGTAGCTGACAGGCCGACATCACATCGGCACATTGTCAAGTGTTTACATGTCATTACTGGATGTTTGCTGGATGTCTCCGGTAGACCAGCATGATACTTCCAAAGTGTGCCCTCTGCATAGCGAACAACATGTTATTGGACACGTTCAGCATGGCTGCTCTGTCACAGTTCTGGCCACGCCTTTAAAACTCCTTTTAATAAAACCACCTGTATTTCTCCCCTCCAATCACCCTTCCTGCTCTGAGTCCCCCCAGATGGGGGTGGACCTAACTGTAATATAATGTTATGTAGGTTTGCCTTACTGCTGCTGTTCATGTTCTAATGTCTTCAGTGACAATATTAAATGTACATGAGCACTGGAAGACACAAATAAATATGATGGACACACAGGCCATTGTTTCTACATAGAAAACATGAATGGGAGATTATTTCACTGGATTTGATTTGACAAGGACAGTGTACTGTGACTAGATTATTGAGATATCTCCCCATAAATCACACAAAAACCTGACTGCTTCAAACTGCATCTGAAGTCTATTTTCTACAAGTCTCAGTTTGAAAGGGGGAAAAAATAAATGGGGGAAACGCAATAAAACATCATCAAAAGGAATTTTTATGTGCCTGGATTTCTAATAAGAATCAGTTGAAGAATCAGAAATAAGGGCGTTCTTTGTGAGCTGCTGCAACAGACTCCACAGTCCACTTATAATTCCTGGAGGACCGTGGTCTTTGAAAAACGTGCTTTATGTTTCAAACAGACGAGCTATGGAGAGAGTTGGCTTCACAGTCTTATTGATAATAAGGGATATAACAGTCAGTTTAATCACATACACAAACACACACTAGGCCAAGGTGGTTTGTGTCCTATGATGAAATACTGTCTCTACGTTAAATGTGAGAGTTATTATTCACACATTGTAATTCAGAAGTATTTACCATCTGAGAATAGTGATAATTGTCTAAAGGCAAATAATGCTAATGTTTTGGAAGCACATTAGGGATATTTTTACATTATACCATTTATTATAGCCATTATAATAATGCTATATATTAAACCACTTATTTCTGTGGTGGCAGAGTAGCCGTTTTCGACTAAGAACATCATTTGTATAATATACATAATTACAAACAAACAATTCTAAAATCTATGTGATAGTCACCTACAGGCATGTATTTATTTACAACAAGGTACCCCTACAATATATCGATTATACAGTGCAAACCTTCACTAACAAAATATGCTGCATATCCATCTTTATGAGCAAATTGTATTTTTCAATACAAATATTGTATTGAAAAATATTTGCTGTCTGAAACCCTGCCACGTGTTTAAAGATTAATTGAGGTAGGTGTTTAGAGAAAAGATATGCTGTGTGTAATACATTTGTAGTATTACAGTCTTTTATACAATAAATTAACAAGCCATGCAAAAACAGAAAACTACAAATAAAGTCTAAAAATAGAAATATACACATCCATGTTATTGTTCCTCTTATGACTCCCATTGCAAAGAAAATGAAACATCAATCTTCATAACTCTTGCTGAGTGGCTCTGTGGCAGCAGTGCTGCATGTTGTTAGCGTAACCAAGACGACAAGCGTTCAGCGGGAAACTAAAAATTAAAAGCCCCAACGAGTGGATAAAAGCTTTTGGGAAGCACTTCATAACTCTCCCAGTGATTTAGCACTCCCTTAGCGATCCATCTGTGGCGCTGGCAGCCGGCGGGGCCGGCGTCCGCGGGCCGTCCCCGCGTCTAAAGGTGATGGAAGCAGCGCGTGATGGATGAGCGAAGGCTCTCTATCCATCACCTGCTGCATCCTGAAGGGCCTTAATCTTGTGCAAACACAATCCAGCAGCTCTCACCTGTCCCCACGCCTCATTCCTCCTGATGGCCCCGCTCCTTCCCGTGGCAACCCAGGCGCTCTGATTGGACAGGGAGCGTCGCTGCATCCATAGGTCAGAGGCCCAGAGCGATTAACCTACCTCACTGTGTGTGTGTGTGTGTATACACACATATATTACATTAGTGGGGAGAGCAGCCTTCCCTTGGGTGAGGAACTTGTGTGATTAGGAATTAGGAGAAATGATTCTCTGGTGGGAAACAATCTCAGCCCTGATGAGGAAGTCACTGGATGGCTTGACATGTTACCACGCACACGCACGCATTCACACGCACACACATACACACACACAAATACACACGCACACGCACACGCACACACACACACACACGCACACACACACACACAGTGCTTAGCTCCCCAGCCCATGAGCATCAAGGAGTGTGTAATGGCTTTTCCAGACTGCCTCTGGTGCGTTCCTGACTCGAGGTGCCTTTATCTGCCCACAACACTTCCCCCGCATGCCCGGGAGGGAAACTGCATCACGGAAGAAGCCAATAAGGTGAGATTATCACCATCCCCCCCCCACTCCCAGCCCCCCTCCCGTTCAGGGGGCGTAGCTCAGCGATACCATGCACCATCGCCTGTGTCTGTTCCTCCACCACAGAGCCATCATGGCCGCCTAACTCCTGGGGCATAGTGAGGGGCAGTGATGTCATGTAGTGAGGGTCTGTGATGTCATCTAGTGAGGGGCTGTGATGTCATGTAGTGAAGGAATGTGATGTCATATAATGAGGGGCTGTGATGTCATCTAGTGAGGGGCAGTGATGTAATGTAGTGAGGGGCAGTGATGTCATCTAGTGAGGGGGTATGATGTCATGTAGTGAGGGGCAGTGATGTCATGTAGTGAAGGAATGTGATGTCATCTAGTGAGGGTCTGTGATGTCATCTAGTGAGGGGGTATGATGTCATCTAGTGAGGGTCTGTGATGTCATCTAGTGAGGGGCAGTGATGTCATCTAGTGAGGGTCTGTGATGTCATGTAATGAGGGGCTGTGATGTCATGTAATGAGGGGCTGTGATTTCACACCTCCACCTCCTGGGGGTGTATCGGGGGGAGGGGGGGTGTCAGCGTGTGTTGGAAGCAGGCAGGGAAATGGAAGGCGTCACCGTGACACTGAAGTGCAGGTCGCCCAACCTAACACTTTCCCAGCATGCACCTCTGGGACTCTCACACATGCAGTGTGCTGTTCTTCATCATGGAGTGTGTGTATGTGTGTGTGTGTGTGTGTGTGTGTGTGAGAGAGTGGGAGACAGAGAGAGAGAGTGAGAGCGAGAGAGAGAGAGAGACAGAGAGCGAGAGAGCGAGAGAGCGAGAGAGAGAGAGAGAGAGAGAGAGAACAGTACAATGGCAAGAGAGGCTTTCTATAGGTAGACTGTTTGCCACCTATCGGTCTCCTTCACCTTTGACCTCTGAGGCACGCTGACCGAGCCATGCTCGTCCATTTGTCCGTCCTTCACCCTTGACCCCGCAGACACACCTCTTGTTAGCACTGACACACAGAAGACAGATGTACATTTTCTCTCCACGCTCTGTGAAGCACGGCTCTCTGTACAGGTCACTGCTTCACAGAGGAGAGAACCGAGAGAGAACATGCCGAGCAGGATGTCAGGAATAGATCAATAAAACACAATCACAATATGATACATTGCAGTAATATGATAGATACAGTACAGTAATAAAGACCAAGCACACCCACGTCAATGTATGTTAAAGATGGAAAGACATTCTGGAGATCGTTGATTTATGAACCTTTAATGGCATAGGGTGCTCCCTCAGAAGCTCCGCCCCACACATTGGAATCACATTGCGAAGGCTAGGATATTGTTGTTGTGTGTGGTCTACACCACTTTGTTAGTGTTCCTATGTACAGAGTCAGGGCTCTGTGGAAACAGCAGATCATGTTTTTAGCGCACACAGAGAACAGTAAGCTAGTAGCGAGGAGATATTTGGTGAACTTGACAATGTGTATTATATCTTACAGTAATTCACTATACCTCTAAAGTAAATGGCAACTTAAGTAAATGTGTTTTTAAATGAGAGATGCTCCTCACCAGCCTTGGGAAGGTGTTCTGGAGCGGGCACGGCCCCCCGAGGGGAGGGGAGAGGGCAGATAGCCGCGTTTCTCTTCGTGCCTGTTAGCTGCACGACCAGACGGAGGGAAGAATCACACGCGAGCCACAGAACCCTCCCTGAGGCCCACGCAGCAACAGGTCTGGGAATCCATGCTAAACAAATACTAATAATAAACACAGAGTGAGAGAGCCTTGTGCTTCCCCTGGCAGAGAGCCCTGCTTTTTATTTTTTCTCTTCAGCGCCAAGAATATTTATTGACTCAGTTCTGTGTCACAGTAAAGTGTCTTTTTTGGGCGAGATAAATATAACCCCTGCAACAGATGGAAAGTGTCACCTAAAAACGACTTGGAAAATGGTTTCGAGTCAGTCGCCAGTCAAGGACGACTGGGTGACTGGTGTAGAAGCATGTGGAAACATAGCAAACCTGAGGAGGGGAGAGGAGAGGAGAGGAGAGGAGAGGAGAGGAGAGGCACATTGCCACATGAACGCCCACTAAACAGGTTGCAGGAGCACAGCGGGAGCTCCTGCTATTTGTCAGGAACATGCGCTGATGTTCTAACCTGGCCGCTTCACCATGTGAGACCTGCTGCCTTAAAGGGACCCTGTCACTGCACACAGCATGAGACAAGCTAACACAGAAGATCACTACACTCAGAGTAGATCAGAGGAGCTCAGAGGAGGTCAGAGGAGGTCAGAGGAGATAAGAGGAGATTAGAGGAACTCAGAGGAGAGGAGTTGGGGATACGTAGTGTATCGGGGCTCCATTGGCTGTCCTGGTGCGTCACCATGGATACCTAGTGTATCGGGGCTCCATTGGCTGTCCTGGTGCGTCACCATGGGCACGGCGGCAGCACCTCACAGATAAGAGCAGCTCCGATGGCCCTGCTCGCGGCCGATAGGCTGCTGTAATGAAATGACTCCGCAGGTCGGAGGTTTGATGTGGTTTATCTCGGCGTAGAGCGACTCCGCTAGACCCCCCCCTCCTCCGCTCCGCCCCCACCAACTAAATGTATCCTGATGAGGTCTCTGCCACACCTTCCATTCCCCTCCTCTCTCCCATCTACCACTGGCCCCTGTCATCACCACGGCAACTGCTGGGCACCAGCGACTGCGAGGTCCCCTGGGTGCTTCCCCCCCCGCCCCACCCACCATCACCACCGCGACCATTGGGGCAGTGATCCGAGCCAGCGTGACAAACTGGAGCAGAGCGGGGTGGGGGGGGCAGAAGTATCATGTTTACTTATTTAGGGACGTGTTGCCATGGTCAGGAGTCGCTCGATGGCATTTGGGAGAATGCTGTCCGGTATGGAGCTGCTGCTCACACACACACACACACACACACACACACACTCCTCATTGCAGAGGTCAATAACCATCACCGCTAGCAGGGTGCCTGCTTCTCTGATTATCTCTTTTCAAACCTCTCACTTGGCTTCACTGCTGGTAAAGTCACACTCCTTGATATTTCTTGTATGTAAATATAAACAGTGATTAAGCAATAATGACGATGATAATGAAGTGTGTCCCGTGTTGTCATGGAGATGCAGGTAAAGGGAGGTTCCTTCCCTTCCTGCGGAAAAGCGTCTGCGTTGCTTCGTGTGCCCGTCTCTCCTGTCTCGACGGCAGACGGCACCTCCACCTGGAGAAGAACGATGCTCAGTTTGTTTCCCACGGTGCCAGCTGGCGGGTGCGTGAGCGAGGACCAATCTGCCCGCTGACCCGTGACTTGTTGGGCCTTTCTCTCTCGCCGCGCTCCGCCTAACTTGGCTACAAACCTGCTCTTAACCTGACAACGCCTCTATCTGCTCGCTCCCTCGGGCGGGCGCACGGAGCAGAGCGTCTGCCTTCACGCCGTCACAGATGGGTGCGTTGCATTTCACGCACTGGCCCAGCCCCCCGCAGCAAACACAACACACAGCAGCTTGGAGGGGTGCTCTGTGCTGTGGCAAGCCTGTCTCCAAGGCGTTACCTCCGGCCACAGTCCTCGGCGTCCGGGAGCGAGCAGACGGACAGACATATGGAAGGATTGACGAGGAGGAAACGCTCCTCCGCACAGACCAGTCTGGAGATGTGGGCCAGCAGCTCACATGCACGCACATACACATGCACGCCCAAAACCCTGCAAAAACAAGTCACTTGAGGAAAGGGAATAAAATATCTGATCTGAAAGCCTCTGGAGGCTAAATGTTGCAGCAGGGGCACTCTGGAGAAATAGAGACGCGTGACCTTCGTCACGGATCAGACCAGCACAAGATCTGCTCCAACGTGTTCATCAAAAGAGTTTAACCTGCTTCTGAACTTGCTGCGTGGACAATTACACAAAACAAGACAATCTTACTTGGGAAAAGATTAAGCAAGATCTGAAGGTCAAACTGAATCTTTATGGAGGGAATTCATGCAGTAAATGTTTACTTTGGAGGTGGAGAAACTTCTCTGTGTGCTTTGTGCTTAATGTAAGGAATGTTGTCAGGCATCAGGCAAAGACAGAAGCATCATACTCTTTACCATAATATTAGAATTCATCAAGGGGGGCCGCCACGCCCTAAGGACCCCACCCTGCATAGCAAACTACTAGGCCTATAAAAATATATATTTATATATAAAAAAGTAAAAGACTTTGAGGGCGCTCATTGGCCTTCATTTATCAATCTAACGTTGAAACCAGCGCAGATCCGAGTGCAGAATTCATCTTACCTTATGAACCTTATTATCTTATAAAACCGTTCGTATCTTGCCCAAAAAAGTTGATAAATAAATAACACGTATTAGCGGCTGGGACTTTGCAGATGCCTCCCCGCAAAGTCGGAGCTCGAGGCCCCTGGCCTAAATCTACTCAAAATGTATCTAATCTATAAAAATATATTACTTTATACCAAACACCAATAGACTGATTGGATATACTGGAGTGTATTCACAGCCAGGATTATAGTTATGATGTAAAATATCTATAGTCTACACTCACGCACTTTGTGTTACATGAATTTGTATGAAAAGTGCTATATAAATAAAGATTGATTGATTGATTGACTCAAATAAGTAGACTATTAGAGCAGACGAAGATCATTTGAATATGTATCTTAAGTCTGAAAGTGGGCCATTCTGTTATCGTAAACACAGCAAATGTAACAGAACGACAAGCTATTCTTGTAAACGTTTGCTGAGTTTTATTTCTGCTCTGCATGTTTAGTGTCAGACAATAATCTCTCGGTTTGTTGTCATCAATCGTGTCACTTGGCTTGTGTTTTGGTCACCATGGTGACAGACAGCTGGGAACATTAGCATCCAGAACTGCATCTTACTGCATGCTGCTTCCTGGATGTGGGGCTGAAACTCACCGGCCCTGGAACAATGGAGACAGACCACAGACAATCCTCTCCTCAAACAACCCTGCGATGCCTCGGAGGACGGTAGTGTGTGCGCTGAATGTCTGAGATTTGTAATTATGGGATGGAAGAACAGAGAGAGAGAGAAATAATAGGCGGGGGGATTTGATCCTCATTTAATAATTTGCTATTTAAAAAAGCTGGGATAATTACTGTTTGTGTGTGTGGTTCAATCAGGAACCAAGCAAGGAGCAGCCCAGGAAGACAAATGTCACTTCACCGTCTGTTACGACCTGATCTCTGCTATTCACACTGTCAGCAGCAGAATAAACACAACAGAAATCATACCTAAGGCAGGGCTGTTCAACTCCAGTCCTGGAGGGCCGCACCCTGCATGTTTTAGATCTCTCCATCACGCCTGATTCAAGGTTGTTAGAAGCCTGCTAACGACCCGTTCATTGGAATCAGGTGTGTTGGAGCAGGGAGAGATCTAAAACATGCAGGGTGCGGCCCTCCAGGACCGGAGTTGAAGTGTAACTGCATCCCAGCGCTGAGCCTGACTCCGCCCACTACACCACTTGTGTCATGTGGTGTCAAGGAGCTGAGGGAGGGCAGGGGAGGGGAGGTGCTGAGGAGGGGACCTCCATTACCAATAACGGTAACATTTTAATCTGATGTATAAGAGGACAGTGCATCCAGTCAGGTCCTGGGGTGATTTTTACCGGATATGACATGTAGATCCGTTTTCAGCACATAAAATGCAGATTTTTTAATAAAAACGGGATACTATACAATATTACAATATTAACACCAGCATTGATGTGTCTCATCACAGATCAATCCTATTACGTAGGTTTCAGTTCAAAAAACACATTTTAGGATGTGGTTGAACTTTAATACCAAAAATATCAGCCCATAAACATCCCACAATGAACTGCAGGCAGGCGAATGTCTCCATTGCTTCAGTAACTGTTGAAAGGGATCCTTCTTCATGCGTGTTAAAGCCCAAACATGTATCGAAAGCTGTGGAATCCAAACATGTGGTCCACAGCCAACAATACGCGTCAGTCAGCTGCTTGACGGCAGATGCCCTATGCCCTGCCAAGACAGACCTCCAACTATCTGTCTGCAGCACAAGGCCTCCAAAGCTACACCTCACCACCTGCCAGTTGGTCATTGAGTATTAGTGACTCATCTCTAAAGCAGACCATTTTGTGTGATGTCCGCGTAGGTAGGCACAACATGTTGGCCAGTAGGGGCGCTGTGCCTTCTCTGGTGGTCCAACCCCTTCTGTTTGACAACACACGTCATCGCTAGTGTCTCACCCAGACACCTGATTATAAAATACAAAATAATGTTGTTTGCGTGACGCAAAGCATCATATGTGAATTTATGTTCTATAGCAGGGTTCCTCAACCCTGGTCCTACAGGGCTGCTGCCCTGCATGTTGTAGATGTCTCCCTGCTCCAACACACCTGATTCAAATGATTGGGTCATTATAACAAGCTGTGTTGGAGCAGGGAGACATCTACAACATGCAGGGCAGCGGTCCTCCAGGACCAGGGTTGAGGACCACTGTTCAATAGTATTCATATGTACTGTATATATGTTCATATATTCATATGCATATGATAGCAGCTCTAAATAAATAAGTATCTCTTTGTTCCTGGCACCAGAATGCTATTAATATAGCACTATACCGGACACCAAATTTGTTTGAGCACTTTAAATATGATATTGATTCTGCAATAGCTTCAAGTGCTTTCCTTTTACTGGCTTTTACACACTAGGTTTTAAAAAATGCCAAAGAGCCTTTATCACAAAGATTAGAATGGATTGCTTTTAATATTCCCTTCAATGACGCCTTCTTGTTCCAAATGGCCATTTCCCTCAGTTGCATCAAACGTCGACCTCCATTTGACAAGACATTTACTTTGGCTTCTGTGGCACAAAGCTGGCATCACATTTCACATTGAACTTCGGGGTGAAACCAGAGGATCTGTGTCTGGCGTTTGTGCAAACTAAGGAACTTCTGGGTGATTATGTATGTTTTATTTTTGCGATGGCCATGTAAAAGCAGTTTTCACTCTCTGCCATTAATCAAAGTAGACTCATTTAAAGTAGTGGCACCGTAAAGATTTTGTGATACATTCTTCTTGGGAAAGCAGTGTAAGCTTTCTCGGATATGATATATGATATATAAACTGTACATTAACTATTGTAGTTAATGTCCTCTTTTAAACCCACTAATGTCTACAGACATTTGTTATTAAAACAATGTATAATTATAAAGTAATTATTTATTAATTATAAAAATATATCTTAAACCTTCCAGAAACAATTTTGACACCTGCCACCATATGTCTTTCAGAACAACCTGATATTCCTTTAAGAAGTAAATTAATAGACGTCATAACAGCAATTGCAAAACATCGATAAACTGTCTAGCAATAAAAACGTCTTGTAGTGAATAGAGAGAAAGAGAAATTGGCCCAGACTAATAGCTGCAACAAAGAAGGTAATCCGCTGTCGAGCCAATACAGGCTCCACTGCAGACAAACAAAACAGCTTTTGTTGGATGAAGCAAGGAACGTGTTATAATTATAACTGTGTCTTTGGTTATGATCATTGACCTAAATGCAAATGTCTTGTTTCCTCCCCAGCATGGTAAAAATCACCCATAAGCTGTTGATAGAAAGTTAGAGGTATGTAGCATTGCTTTGTCAGGTCTAAAACATTACAGCTTGTTATATGTACAAGCCAGGTTATATTTACACTGTCAATAAGAATACCAAACACACACAAGCAAGAGAAAATCTTTCACATCTGATCTTACTGTTTTACAGAATAGGGCTGTATTATTATAGAAGCCATTATTTTCATGCTATGGTGCTCAGTGTCACTTAAAAATCCATTAGAGAGAGCGAGAGAGAGAGAGAGCGAGAGAGAGGAGAGAGAGAGAGACCAGGGAGAAAATGGCCTACATTTGCTGTCTGCCAGTAGAGGCAGACAGTCCCATAATGCACCCGTGGCAATGGAGAGGTTAGCACTAGCATGGGGACATTAGCACTAGCATGGGGACGTTAGCACTAGCATAAACATGTTAGCACTAGCATGGGGACATTAGCACTAGCATGGGGACATTAGCACTAGCGTCGGGACAAGATTGATATCGAAACATGTAATCACCAATAACTATTAAGAGGTTAACACAGACAATTGATTTCACAATGAGTGTTCGACAGGACCAAGTTCCATGCCTACCGATTTCAAAAGCTTATTATCTAACAATGTCCATCCACATCTGACCGTACAAAAACTTCCACATAGTGTGAGGACACTTTGCGGAAGTTCTATATGGTCACATTATGATAAAACATCGGACTAAAGCATATACCAATGTTAGCTTCTTATTTGAAGAAAAGTATTTAGTTAAAAATGAAACTCATGGGTCGTAACATCCACAGCATCTACAGAAATACTAGGATACAGATCAGTGCAGTAGACTAGTCAGTCCTATAAACATGCCGTTATTTTCATTTTAGATAGTATAATTTACAAACTGCAACATATGCACTTGAATTAGACAACAGTATATTCCATTTTATGGTTCAACCAAATACATAAAAACACTTTTTACATACAAAATGTAATCCCATCAGTATTGACCACTAATAAAGATCCTTTATAATCCCACACCCTCTTGAACTCTCCTACATCACCAATCATGTTATAAATATATTCTATATTCTAGCATTAATCTACCCTTCACCATCATTTTGAACATTGATTACACGTCTTGATCTCTATTTTTTGTTTTCTGCTAGTGTATATTGCCAGTTTTGCCTGTCAAATCAAAAAGTTTAACAATTGACACTTTTTTTAAATTTTCTTAGAATAACCAATACCCAGAATAAAAACACTCTTACTAAAAACCTCTTCAAATAAACCAAACAGAGAAGTCAATATATAAAACAAATCACCAAGTGTACTGTTCAACAATACAATGTGCAAAACAATGAAATATGGTCTCCCTTTCCAAACAAAAGGGACAAGTACTCTGCACAACTGGATTAAGCACAGATACAAAAGCATTGACAGCAATAATGCTGTGTAGTATTCTCCATTGTAAATCACTTACACGTTTGGTCAATGGTTTATACAGCGCTCTCCAAGATGGCCCCCTGACAATCATTGCAATTGACTTCTGCTCCCCTTTAATTATGTTCAAACTAGCCATCATTTTTGTAAAAGGATCAGTGTCCATCTGACTTTTAAATCCTGTAGTCCAGTCTCTTAATAGTTGGGTTTCCTCTTCTGACATCGCCTGCCTAAACCTTTCCAATATTTGGCCAACAATCCACATTGATCGTATTTCCAGTTTTTGTGCGACTGATTCAACTTTGCCTCAGCCACTCCCTGCCAGTTCTGTCAGGTTCTTTACAGTCACTGTTCTTGTTTTAATCTGTCCTCCAGGCTTTGAGCTCTGGTCAGGGTGATGTCCAGCCTTGATCCACACAGTATTGGCTCCTCTAGCAACCAATGTAGGATACATTTTGTTCCATCCTGAGCGGTTGTAGCAGTGTCCATGCATCAATTAAACTTGTATAATATGAAGGCATTCCCCCACGACTCTAACCACCACACTTCGTAAAAAATGTCCAAACTGCGGCCTGCCTCAAAATAAGATCTGCTACCTGCCTCCATATCAGGTTGTTGGGTCCATACAACAATCTATGAAAGAACTGGAATCTAAAAGCTACTTTCCTACTCTCCAAGTGAATTAACCCCTGTCCCCCTTTACCTCTTGATAAAAAAACAAACTCTGTGGGTGCCAATGAAATTAACTACGTGCATCTGCACCTTAGCCAAAAGCCCTTTGGTGGTTCAAGCACTGCTAGCCGATGCCATAAGGAGGATGCAACCACACGAGAAAGAGAGAGAGCATAAGTGTATTAACTTTAAACACATGTAGTCTGTTTGGCTGTCCCATGATCTTTCGGTTTACTCAAATAATTTTGTTGAATAGGCTACACTTTTCCAGGTTTTATAAAATGGTACAAATGTATTTTCACAACAAATTTAATTGAGTTTTACCAGAGTTGTTGACATGGATGACAGACGGACATGTGGGCCCCCCACTGGCCTACAGTACATTCTGTCTTGATGCTAACATGAGACAGTTTGGTTTGGAAGTGAGCACAGACCACTTACTGACCGTAGACGGCGATACAATCAACTGGAAAACTATTTTCTTTTCTTATACTTTCACACTCTCGGTGTCAGAACACAACTGGGTTAATTTGTGCTACACCAGTTCTGTTTGACTGACCTTTTAACTGAGTTGTTGCCGCTGTTAGGTCTGTTCCATTCACTAAACTGTCGGAAAGATTGACAAATTGACTTTGCTCTCAAATAAGTTGGTTTCTGAAATTACTTGAATATCACAGACATTATGTCTTAATATATATTACACCATAATGTTCACACTTAAATTAAAGGTACATTAAGATCTTATGGCATCTTAGACCTATGTCTGTGTAGTAAAGGTGCAGATACTCTCAACATATGGGTCTAAAGAATAAAGATGTTTGTGGAGTTAATTATGGGTCATGTTTGACCGCGTTTGTTGTCTTGTCTCACCACAAGATGTAGAGAAGAATTAAAATGTAATGGTTTATGTTGATGTTCGCGCTCAGATTTTTCACTTTCACTACAGATTACACGTTTTATTCCACCAATCATGCAGTCCTACTTTGCATTTGACAAAACCCACCTACCCACCATATGTCCTAAACAGCTTTAAATAAAGAACAAAAAATAATTTAGTTTGTTTGCATGCAGATATTCATATTACAGTAAATTAAAAAACTTGTGAGATGTATTATTGTGTTTGTACAGTACTAAGGAGTTATGAAAACAAAGTTAGAATTAATGTATGAGTATGTAACAAAAGGGCCAAAGCTAATTATCTCTTTGAAAAACAAGTAAAAGTGCCCCCCCACACACACGCACGCACACACACACACACACACACACACACACGCACAGCCTGTCTGCGGAAAAGCAAACAAATACAGATGATTCTTCATAAAGCATATCTATGTAACAGCATGAGCCCATGTGACCAAGTGTCCCGAGAACTGATGGAACTGGAATATATCAATATAGGCTTCATATATATATATATATATATATATATATATATATATATATATATATATATTAATT
>JAODUH010086483.1:0-14815 GCA_027564835.1 Typhlichthys subterraneus
CAACATCTTCGATATGATATTGCGCAACGTGATATTGCGATAACGATACTGAATCGATATATTGTGCACCCCTAATTCACACACATTCCACCCCCCTCCTTTTAAAACAAAAAAGGAAAAATAGCCTCAAGGGAACATTTCCATGTCCTTTTAGAGTGTTACTCTTCTGGTCTAATGAGCACTTAACGATGGCCCAAAGGGGGAGTAATAGGTCCAAGGCCAGTTTGCTTGATGGGTTCCTTTGACACAGCATTGTCTTGCAGTATCGGTGGAAGGTTAATAAGGTCTGGCTTGGACTGACACTTGAGGTTTGTTGGTCTACTTGGTCCTCTGGTCCATGCGCTGATGTCTTGATACAATCGCTACTGTTGCTTTTATTACAAAAAAAAATAATCCAGCATTGTCAGCCGCAGATACCCTCCAGTTGAACTGCTGAAATGGATTCAGGTGTGTTATATCAAGCTTGGCTGAGGTTTTTTTTTTTTTATGACCAGGATGAGATGATGCCATGGGTGTTCTGTATGCTGGCTTGAGTAGCAGCAGCTGATACACACACTGTTCTGTTGTGCTCCCATCATATGTGCACCTGTCCTGGTTCATTTGTATCCCACTCCTGTATTAGCTTAACAAAAATCCCATGCACAAGCATTGGGCTCAAGTGTTTATACTGAATATATACTGAAAGTATACTATTATACTTTATACTCTAAAATGCAGCCCGGAATATTCTTCATGGTGAATATCTAATTATATTTTAGCATTTCAAACTATAGACCTAACTTGATAGCTTTAGCAAGATATTTTATTATTTTACCAGCTTCATATAGTTTCTTCAAGCATGCCCCAAGCGCACACCCTGATTTGATATATCACCTCCAGACACTTCTAATCATCATGACAACCTTTGGATACCTGCATCCCTATTTGTTTAGTTTAGATCTTGTTATATTCTGCCTCTCAATTATACACTTGACTTCTCAATGATCATGGCTTTGATGATAGAGCAGATTGTGATTAGTCCATATTATGGAAACCTAATCTGGGATTGTGCTCCTGAAGCCAAACAGCCACCAATTCCTGGATGGGTCTATCATTCAGCCGTTACCCTCCACCCAAGGAAGATTACCATGGAACGATTGCTAGTTTCAGCTGCCAAATGTACAGTAGTGGGCACCTCAAAAAGTACAGCTGCGTGTCACACACACACACGCGCATGCATGCATGCACTCCCACACACAAACACACAGCCTTTAATCTCTTTAAACTCCACATAACATAATTATCCCAGATGCATTTGGTAAATGCACTCTTTTTTTTAACACAACACCCCTGCACAAAACTGTCAATTAACCTCCCCTCCAAACATTTTTATTCAGAATAGGGACTCTATTCACGTGCCAAATAACTCAACAGTGGATATTTGCAGTGTGCACATCCAAACCTAGTTAGGCACAGGTGCAGAGCAAAAACAGAAACTGCAGATGAAGGAAGATGATTTGAACAGCTCTGAAAATCACAGTTGATTGTCTGGCAAAAACCTTGGTTGTTGTACAGATCCCATAAAACATTTTGGATCTATGAAAATCAGTGTGCAGACTTTGCTTACCAAACAGGCATTGCTAAATGTCAGCATGTCTACAGCTTTTCATGGCTTTCATCTGAGGAGCTCTCCAAATATTTCTCTTCATCTATTCAAGGAAATTGGTGTTTGCATGAACAGATTCAATGAAAACATTTTGCTTTTGCTGATTAATATTGAAGGTGAAACTAAGCTTTAGATGTTATTAATGAGAATAATGTAAACCCGGAGCAAGGTAAAGTTTGGCAAGAAATGAAGGAGAATAACCTTTAAGGAAACTAATAAAAAGAAAACATAACCGACAGATTATGAAATAACAATTTGTTTGTTTATGTAACTCTTAGATTTGTCCACAAGAGAGTTGTAAAATGCATCTCATTGGAAATGCCTTTTGTTAAAATGCAATTAGTATTCTGGCACACAATTTGCCTATCTTTAGGAGCAGATTGTAGCTCTGTTTATAATTTATTTCCCAAATTTAATGAATGATATATATATATATATATATACATACAACATATATATATACACATATACGTGTGTGTGTATATTTTTATATATATATGTGTGTGTGTGTGTATATATGTATGTATAATATGTGTGTGTGTGTGTGTGTGTGTGTGTGTAAATGTGTCACACACAATGACACATTTTTATTCACAATGACACATTTTTATTCAGTCTGGAATATTTGGTTATGTGTGGAATATGCTTAAACAGTGTAATACAGTACATTGCAAACACGTAACTGTCAATGACTAACAGAAAAGGCAAATAAATTACTAATATAAAATGCAAATTACCACTATATGATACTAGTATTTGTGAGGTGATTGGGGATCCTGTGTGTTTGGGCTCCTACTGTACCATGTGTCGAAGAGAGATAGCTTGTTGGGTTAAATGTTACATTCCGGGCTGTTCCATCTCTCCACTGCATCGACCTCATCCTAAATGTACACCTGTGTTCCTGGAGTTGAGTAATCAATACTGAATCCTTCTAATCTGACAATATACAGGATAGTTGCTCGCTCTCTCTCTCTCTCTCTCTCTCTCTCTCTCTCTCTCTCTCTGTGATTTGAGTGCCGGGATGGAGTTGACCCACCATTCCTCTGCACTAAGCAGTACCACAATGACCCATTTACACCAGAGGTCTTCAACAGGGGGTCTGGGACTGACAATAGGCCGCCATACACAT
The DNA here is from genome assembly GCA_027564835.1 of Typhlichthys subterraneus. Classification (NCBI taxonomy): domain Eukaryota; kingdom Metazoa; phylum Chordata; class Actinopteri; order Percopsiformes; family Amblyopsidae; genus Typhlichthys; species Typhlichthys subterraneus. The sequence goes on from JAODUH010086483.1 coordinate 2,775, forward strand.
TATTGCTGACCCAGCAACTATATTGTTTTATACCGTATGTGATAGGGGGTCCTTGTGCTGTGTTTCTATCAGTCAAGGGATTCTTGGCCCGCAAAACGTTGAATACCTCTGCACTACACCATTGTGTGGTTTTAACCCTTTGTTTCATTCAAAGCAAATGATATCGAGGCACTATATTTATTCCTTGAATATATAACAAACAATCTCATCATAGTACCACCAAAACCCCAAATATACCTTAGTGTTTACTGTTTGTTTGAAACAAACTATGTGGTTTAAACCACAAGGGATATTCACACAAACGCAGAAGTCACCCATTTTAAAATGTAAAATTGGTCAGTTGTGGCAGTCAGGGTGGCAAAAAGGCAAAAGCCATGACAGGGCAAAAGGTTTAATCAAAGCAACATGCAGTGGTGCAGAGACACAGATGAACACGTCACATTCACAATAACCAACAAAGACAAAAGACACATGAGGGTTTATATACAGGAAGACAGACCATTGGACAACATCAACGAGTAACAGGCGCAGCACATCAGACAAGATTAATCAGACACAGGTGGAATTAACGAGACTGGCCACACAGGGCAGGGAGTGAGAGCAACACGGGCCTAACACAAGGTAAACACAGAGTAACACAGGACTGGAACAGAATGGGGAACACAAGACATTACATCAGTATAAAAGGTCAGCAATAAAAATTGGTCAGTAAAAAAACCCTTTGAGCTGCATCATATGTATAAATTGTATATATAAAGATTATTATCATTATTTCATTTTTTTTCAGCCCAGAAAATTTTTTTTCATTTCAAATACACTTTTCTCAAAATGGGTTTGTTTCTGTCAGGATTGATAAGGGAGAAGCTGCTTATCACCCCTCTCAGGGCTAATATCCTAATTTATTTTCTCTCTTTCACTCATTGTTGTCCTTTGTTGGTGGTGGGTAGGGAAGAGCCACAGCTTTCAGCTGTCTTATCCCTTCTTGCCCATCATCTTGGATTTGTTTCTTTCATATCCTCCTCCTCCGTCTGTATTTTCCACAGAAGTGTAACTTGGGTCAATGCTGTAGCTTTAAAGTTAAACTTAGTCTTTAATCTTCAGAGTGGAATACATATAAATTAATCTAATAGCCGACAAGAGTGAGCTTTAAATTGAATCTGCTCTGAGCCGCACATAGTTTGACAGATGTACCTTAAGGATATTTACAGAAATTAAAGTTCCTTTAAAGCAAAGGGTCAGATGGGATAAACAAGCTAACTAGGGGAGATTGGGTATGGTTGTTATACGGGTTGGTTGTCTCATAGCTCTCAACTCCTCCGTTAGCGGGCGCTGTTTCACAATTCGTGCCAAAAAAAACTGCCACATCTTCATTTGTGAGCCCACACTTTGTTTCAAAACATTAATCCACACCAGTCAGAAGTGAGACATTGTTTTATAAATTTCAGCCACTTACAACAAAATAGTTCACATCCTTTTCTTTTAGTTGTCTTTATAGAAGCAGTTTGTGTTAAACATTTGAAAAACATTTGTGTTAAACATTTGAAAGTTAAAGGGAAGAGTTAGTAAAAGGTTGATAGCTTATATTTGTTTCTATTACTACCCAACAAGCTAGCCAGCAACAAATGTATCTAAAAACTCAGGTTGGGGTAGGTTCACAATTTAGCATGTGTTGCCAAAACCTATGTTTTATGACAAAGTTGCTACACCTCACTATATCTTATTGTTATATAGGACAATGCCAAGAAGTACCGTTTGGAAAACAGAGGGGCAGCACCCCACCAGGTATCATGCTTAAGGCAGTATGTCTGGTAAAAAATTCAGCAGCAAACCATAAGAGGAACGGCATAAAGTGTGGTAATAATTACCTCACACTTGCACGCTATTACCAGAAGCTGGGTGTCGAGGCTATAGAGCAAGGGATGGACATTTCTGTTGGATATGTGCCTAACAAAAAAATATTAAAAGAAAACCAGCTTGAAGGATATTTATCTCGAGCAGCAAACATTTGCCATGGGCTGTCCCCCATAAGGTCAGAAAACTGGCATACCAGCTTTCCTTTTCTGAAAACATACGTGCCCAAACTTCATGGATTAGAGCAGCCTAGAGTTGCCTAGTTTACCCTCTTCATGAAAAGGCATCCAAAGCTTTCCATAAGGACCACCACAAGTCTTGCTAGAGCTTGCGGATTCAATACGGTAAATGTCAAAGCATTCTTTGACAACTTGGACGTTGCTCTGAAAAGGTTTGGTCCAGAAGACACATGGAACATGCACGAGACAGGTGTGACTGTCCATAGACCAAACAAGATTGTGGCACGGCGTGGTTCCAAACAGGTTGGTTTAATAACGTCAGCTGAAAGAGGCACTTTAGTAACAGTAGCCTGCACAGTCTCTGCCATTGGACACGGCGTTCTGCCGTATTGTGAACTCCCACAATTACTTTCTGTCAAAGGGCCTGTTTGGTGTAAGGGAGGAGCACATTCTTCAGGCTGGATTAATTTTGCCTGGCCCGAGCGCTGCTCCTCCACCTACCTGCAGCCCACTGCCTGGCCCGAGCGCTGCCCCTCCACCTACCTGCAGCCCACTGCCTGGCCCGAGCGCTGCTCCTCCACCTACCTGCAGCCCACTGCCTGGCCCGAGCGCTGCCCCTCCACCTACCTGCAGCCCACTGCCTGGCCCGAGCGCTGCCCCTCCACCTACCTGCAGCCCACTGCCTGGCCCGAACGCTGCCCCTCCACCTACCTGCTGCACTTTAGAGCAGTTGCGTCCTTTCCGCGCACAGGTGGAACAAAAGTCAAACGCAAACGATAATAAAACGAAAATAAAAGTGTGATCTTAATGGACACACCCGAGAAAGCTATGTTGGAGGAGGAGAAGTCTGTGCAAAAACAAACAAGGTTTTGCACATCTAAATGTAAAGAGTCTAGTCAGAAAGTGAGAGAGGCAAAAAGGAGGCAGCAGCCATCTCAATCGTGTGAGGATGAGGACTTTCTGCTTAGTGTGCATGGAGCCTTATGCAAACAGCAGATCCAGAGAGATGTGGGCTCAGTGTCTTGTTCAGTGTATGTAAACAATGGGCCCACAAAGAATGCACACAAGGGCTCCCAACATACATCTGCCAACACTGATTCCTGCTCCTCTGCCAGTGATTGATTTATATTCAAGTTTACTTCAAGTTCTCAGGTTCAAGGTTTTTACTTAAAGGCACTAAATGACTAAATGTATATACATTATTCAAATGCAATTGTAAGTTATTGTGTGAAGTAGCCTACTTGTTGCAGAATTATTGAGTTATCAGTAAATGTTCACAACATCGATGACCTATCCCCCAGAGATGACTATAAATATTTAAGAAAAATGTTGAACGGCAATAAATCCATTCAAAGATACATGGACAACCAATCTCACATGTTGTGACAACCAACCCTGCAATGGGGTTGGTTGTCACAATGTGTCAGAGCACCCTTAACTGCTAATAAAGAAAATATTATATACAAATGTACAATAAGCAAAATAAAATTTTTTCACAACATCCAAAGCTTTTAAATTATGGTGTTCTATGATGAGCCAATGCTGAGAAATATGCACAGGAATAGAACATGTGACAACCATACCAGGTCTTCCCTACATGTAATACACAACATGTCTGCAGTGTTATTCTCTCTTAAAGTGCTTCTTGCTGTATGTCATGGTGTGCCACAGATGCTCATCTGTGGTATAAAATGACAACAAATACATACTAGTTTTACCAACACCCACAAAGGATTGACAGTTCTGGTTTTATTGTGGGCCTTCAAGGAGCGTGTAACATTGAGGATGACTGCTATTTTTCACCTGAGAGGCAGGGATGATATGGGATGTGGCCATCACTGTTTTAAACGTGGTGGCATGATGGTACACACAGATTGGGCTCATCAGGTCTTAAGAAGAGATCCTAAATGGTGTATCAGTGGCAGACAGGAACATGAAGATTTTACACACATTATTTCTGCATTCACCTTCACATACTTGTAAATGCTCACCAATAATGACTAGCTTGTGACACTACATTCAAAGCTTTTGTTGGTTGGGTTTGTTTGCATGTACATGAGATTATATTTCCTTTTGTCTATTATTATCCATATCGACCCATAATCAATCCATACTCGATCTAAAATCCCCAGATTTTCTGGGGAAAGGGTGGTGGGGGGGGGGGGGGGTGTCACTGTAGGTGGTGCAAAACACTTACTGTGCTAGAAACAAGTTTGGCATTAGCCTACTGTACGTGTGTTTGTGGCAGGGCAAATGTAGCGCCGACATTCAAATTGCATTATAGTTTCCATTAGTGGTGCGCTTCTCTCCACCACCTGGCAGCGTTAGCAATTTAATTTCACGGCTGCTTCCTTTGTCAATTGACAATTATTAAGAGAATGTGTGTTTACAATGAAGATACTGCTGGAGGGAAATATGCCTATTTTTACAGCTAAACACAAAGGTTACAAATACCAGCTATTGACCGAGTTCAATAGGCACGACCGATAGAACATATTCAGCAGCTGTCTAATAAGTGACATCGTTAATCCTTGCGGACAGATCTTCTGTGAACAGTATTAATAACCTTTTGTGTGCTTGCAATTAAAGGGGCTTTTCATAAATAGTATGATGATCCAGTCTGACTGCACAATATCCCATTGTTTATTGGCATATGTGAAAAACCTGGGTAGTACAGCGACTTTTTAGCCCTGTTCCAATTGCCATTCTTCTCTCTTTCAAACCCGGAGCTCTGTCCTCTCGACTGCTACTGGTAATATGCCCCGGAGCAATGCATTTATGCTCTCAAATGTAGTGCTCGAGATGCTCGGGGACCTCATAGCAGGAGAATGGGTAGGCAAGCAGCATGAATGAGGAACGCTTTCTTCCCATAAGCGGTGGTGATAATGTGCCCCGGAGCAACACACTTAGCCTCCGAGTGTGGCATTGAAGCATATTAGTGGCCCAGCATAGAAAGGCTATGCTTGTACCGGTCAGCTCCCAGGTGAAGGGTGCGTGTCTGGGTCTATTGGTCTGTGTGTCTGTGAGAGAATATTAAAAAATGTCTGGTGCTGAAAAAGAGTTTCTCAGACTGAACACGCATTCAGGAATCGTTTGCCATTGTGCACATCACTGAGCTAGGCTACATTTGATCAGTTTTCCTTTAACTGTCACTGTTACTGTAGCTTTTATATACATCAACAAAGAGCCTACTAATGGATTATTTTATGGTAAATATAGGGTACATTTATAGCCTATACTACAAAATCCTTCTTGTTAGAGGTTTGCCTGGTTAAGCCTCCAGAAAAACAATTCAACACACACTTTAGCATGTAGAAATGTATGCCTACAGTAGATGCATACAATCTATTGAAACATAGATACAAAAATAATGTAGCATTAGAAAGATCCTTTTTATCCAGTGTTCCAACTCACTGATAAACAGCAGTATGTTGAATTCAAAATTGTGCAGTAACCATATGTATTGTAATGTTAACATTAACACAGAACGGTACAGTATAAATAATGACAATGATAATCTTAAAAATAGATCCAAATGTATTTTTCCTGATTCTACACTAGTTGATCACTGTAAGTCAAATATAGCTTCTTATTGCTACAGTAATACAGGTTTGATTATTTGTACAGCAGCTTCAGAATTAGGACATTGTGTGTTTGGCTGTTCCTGTTTTGGATTAATCATTTAAAATGTAATACTGTATAACATTGTAAAGATGAGTGTTGAACTAAAACTATTCTCTGTTTCCCCCACATCTTCCCCTCCCCAATTCTTCCCTTCTTCAAAAATGCCTCCATCTCTCTTGTGTTCGCCTGTGTTTCTCTATCAAAGGTAAGGAGCATGTATTCCATATTCCTGCTTTGCCTGTTAGCTCGTGCCTGTCACCACATTGTCAGCACCTTGTCAGGTTTCTACACGAGCAAGTTATAATTACCCGGGTTCCATGTAGGGAAGCAGAGTCACAAGTTACAGATGGATCAATATGCTCATTGAGAATACTGACAAATTTGTCAGATATCTGATGTGCTCTTCCACCTGTCCTGAGCTGTGTAGTGTATTCACCATTCAAATGTTATAATACCTTGTCCATGTGGCTTGTGACAGCTTCATATTTGTTATTAGGGGAGGTTTATTTTAATATGTTAAATTGTTATACTAATACAATTTGACTGATGAACATCAGCAAACAGCAGAGACATACACAAATCAAATGTATATAAACACACACATGCAGGACACAATATGAGAGGTGATCTAATGCTCCAGCACCTTCTCTCGTTCTGTCATTAGTACCATGTAAGGGGGTGGCACTAATGAGAGAAAGATGCATATACATATAGCACTGCCTCATTTGTGATTCAGCCTGCACTTGCTTTCCGCTTTTTAGAATTACTGATGGAATCAAAAAAACTCCCACCACGTTCATTAAACATGCAGACGTACGTACGTACGTACATGTGTGTGTGCACCCCACCACCACCACAAACACACACACACACACACACACACGCACACGCACACACAACATTATATAATTTGAATTTGTCAGAAGAAGAGATCACCCAAATGACTGTTTGCTTTGGAGACATGTCATGATGTACAGTGTCCTTTGAAAAACTATACTGTCTTGATGAGACTGTGACCTTTAGGCAATTAACGCACCAACAAGCTCATTAGAGCCACCAGCTAATGCTTGCTGACACAATCAGAGACACGCTTGACGAAGAACACACAGGCATCTATAATTTGAGACAATAATATATTAGCAACAGAGAAAAGACCACAGAAAGTAAATGTCACAAAGTCTAAACCTGGCCTACACATTTAATTATGCAGGCAATAGGCTTTATCTCATCCCCAGACTGAAACCTGTGTACTGTATGTGTACAGAGTCTTTTTTTGTTATATTTAATTGTATATTTTTAGCTACAGGCCATCAAAGCTGATCTTCAATTTTTTATTTATTTTTTACAAGCCTAACTATTCCAACAGATGATTTCAAGATTAGAGGATCCTTTTGGTCTAGCCTGGTGTAACTTTGTGAATATGGTCTGGCCACGCTCCATTGTGAAGTGTTCGCATTCGTTTCCTCCTACTTTGCATAGACCTTTTGTTAATTTTGAAACTATTGGACAGTGTTTAACCCATTGGCGTTGCTACAATTGTTTTGATCGGCTCATCGAGCTCTACCACCATTTAGAAACATGCTCGACTTCAACATCATCTCACTAACCCACCCTGATTGGTCCGCCAACAGGGAGGCTGTGCGGACGCTAATGAAAACAGGGTTTCCAGACTGTAATCTCAGCAAAAATAAATTGATCTGAGAGCAATAGGTGGGCGGAGCCAGGCTACTTTTGGGCTATCCTTGAGTCTACCTGGTCACCCTTCCTTCATATTTAGCTATACATCATGTTACTAATGGCTTTAGGGTGCTTGTCAGCCTATACTAACTAAATTCTAACTAACTACTAACTAAATTCATCTATCCTTATATTTGTGTGTGTGTGCATGCGCCCATGCACACCCCAACTGATTGCCTGCTGGGAATGAGGGACAGTTCCCGGATCTCATCAGCCATTATTGCTACCCGGCAACAGTGGTCTCTGTCTTTCAACGTCTCTACTTATCTTTCGTTTGCTATTTCATTCCTTTATCTATTCAGCCTTGTAGGGAACACACACACATACGCACGCAGACACACAGCAAATCGCCATGCGCCCCGTCATTAAATCATTGCTTACCAATTTAGACTTTTCTTTTCACCTTTCCGTCTTTTGCTTTTCCTCACATCTTTTGGCCATTGGTGTCGCTATTGGGTGCTTGCTGTTTGAGGTGGAAATGATCTCTCAGGGAATAGATGGGGTCAATTACACATAATATGTTGCTGACCTTCAGGATTGCTGAACATTGAATGCAACATTGTGAAGTAAAATATACAAAGCACTGGAAAGATGTAGATCGAGAACGTTAAATGTACTAAATAGCACCTTAAGTTGAAAACTTCTGAACTACATTGGCAGTCCTTCAACAAGGATTAAGCTTTTATCTGGTTTTGTCCAGCTATTATTTATGTCCTCACAGGAGATCAACTTAGATGAAATGTAAAACAGGTACACTGTAGGAATAGAGATTTGACATCCATATTGTTATTGTGAAGTCTAGAGTCACCAACCAGCAACAATGTAGCTATTTGCCATAAAATAGCTGCAATACTGCTTTATGTTTTTATTTCACAGTTTTTTTTTTGTTTTTTTTACACCTGCATCCATTACAAAAATTACAATCCTAACGTTCTTTCAGAGCAGAGGCAGAGGCATCAAAGCCATGCACCAAAATGTATTACTTTTCTATGTTAGCCAGCGCCTTTCAGTGGTGAACAGCGGCATAACTAGCGGAACATTTTGGGTGGTGTGGCCATCAGAGGAAGTTCAAGTCCGGGCAGTTTTATGGCAATTAGCTATGATGTGGTCCAGCGGAAACACTGGACTTTTGAAGTGCTCTCCTCTAGTGAATTTTGGTTCCTACCAAACATTAATTCCCAAGCAAAATGGAGGACAGGCTGTTGCATTGGCACATTCTCCCATTATATATGATGTTGTCCCTGTTTGTGTATAGGCGCATAAAAAAATGTTTAAATAAAATGAAGTATACACTTCTTGTGGTCAGTTGGCACAAATATTTGCTGCCCTTTTAAATACAGTTTGCAAGACAAAGCATTCAGAACTAACTTTGCTGCCTATTTCAGTTACATCAGAATATCCACAAATCTTTGACAGTGCTGTTGGCAAGGCAGCCGCAGAGGCATATTTTGACTTTGTCTTGCTGCTTTTGGTCTGAACACAGAGTAAGAGTAAATTCTCATTTCAAACTGTAGCTGCTGTAGGAGATTCACATCTATCGTTCTAATAAGGTTATGGTATAAAGGTTAATCGCTGTCGACTGACACCACCATTGTAAATATTAATTCCTTGCATTTGTCATTAAGTGCCTTGTGGTCCATATAACATTAGTCAGTCTCTCTCTCTCTCAATCTCTCTCTCTCGCTCTCTCTCTCGCCAGTGTGTAATACTAGTCCTATGCTGCCAAGAGACTAAAATGGAATATTGGGGTCAAGCCTCAGATCAGTGATGTCACCCATTTCAGCACACAGCAACATGTAGCTCACCTAATGTGCTAAAGCAGACTGGATTGCAATTAGCATGTTGCTGCACCAGGTGGTGAAGCACATCACAGCTCAGGCCTGTGAAATTGCTTAAGTCGGGATTCATCTGAAGTGATTTTGATGTGCTGTTCTTTAATAGATTGAGAATGAACATGCATTAAAACAAATAACTCAAAAACAGATGTGACCTGATGTCCAAGTGTCAGGAAATGGTCAACTAAGAGGGCTATTTGGGATCTTTTTTAACATGTTTGGCCAATGTACTCTAGTTTGTACTCGAGATATTGTAGCTACTGCAATAGGCCATCAGTTTTTGTTTTTTATCTCATCTATTCCTATCCTCTATTGTCACCAGGGGGTGATTAACATTTTGATACTTGCTGGTTTACATTGGCAGCCAATCAGTGTTTTATGTTTATCTAGTAGCCAATTAGGATGGGGATCCATGCTGGTGCTCACCCTGAGCCAGTGATTTCCACTCCTTAATTAAAATTAAAATTAAAATTTCAGCATGTTTGTTTTTTCTAGATTTGGGGTCTCTATTTAAGTCTATTTTCATTGTCTGACTCCTGACTAAGACAGGGTCTGCTGCAGAACAGATGTACAGTAAAGCCCAGCTCAATGTTTTAAAAATAGCTGCTCCATTGCTTCTGAAACCATGATTTCCGCAATAAAAATATAAATATTACTAAGTAATTACTATGTAATTACTATGTAATTACTATGTAATTAGATAATTATCTTAACTGAATATGTCTGGCTTTAGCAACACAGACCCTGTTTTGCTTATCTTAACTGAATATGACTGGCTTTAGCAACACAGACCCTGTTTTGCTTATCTTAACTGAATATGTCTGGCTTTCGTAACACAGACCCTGTTTTGCTTATCTTAACTGAAGTTTATTATGCTCAGTCATGGTTTTTTTGTGCGGCAGTAAAAAGATGAATTCCGTTTGATGTAGACTGGCCGTAAGTGATCTGGCAAGTTCCTTGTACAGCTTTACTTTAATGAATGCTCAACATATATAGAACACTAATAAAATCAAAGTCAAATGTAGCCTAGATTGAGGAGAAACTATTACTATAATTGTAGGATTAAATATGGGATTATGTGTGCTTTCTCTGTAATCCTAAAGATTCTCACATAAACTGTACACCCTGCCTACCTAAATGCAGTTAATGTAATGTAAAGATTTCAGTGTTTTTACTTTGAACCAGAAAGGCTGAAGGGCAGCTATTTTTAGTTAGTAGCCAAAGCAGTTGGGGAAAAATAAATCCAATCCTTTTGTCGTATTAGCTCAGTTTATTAATGGAAAGTTTCAAACAGGTCTGATTTAACTTCTTCCGAAGATAAGACCATAGATGAAAGGCCTTTTTTAATGCCTTGGATCCCTTTTTTCCAGCCATGCTAATGTTTGAATAGAATGCATGGTTGATATAGATTGGTGCAAAAGTAAGAATGATATTGAACAGTTTGCCTTTGCTCATATAATTTTTCCATCCTTTTTTGAACTCAACAAAATATTATAATATAACACCATAGCCAAATGATAAATGAAGCTGAAAATATGGTGACATTTGACTGAAAATGTGACATAAATACGTTGATCCTTTTTGACAAGTGGGCCATGACGTCCTTTAAACGGGTCGAGAACTCAGAACGGTGTGACAGCAGCTCCGACCACAGTGGCTTGATCAGTTATGTCTAGGGGAAGTGCAAACATTCCAAAAGGTTGTGCTCAGAAAATATGTCTGCAAGAGAGCCAGGTCAGATCAAAGAGTTTGTTTGTGTCGGAGATGTTACTGGCAAAAGTGCTTAACAATGTGCATGATGGTCACTTAGTCTATTGTGTGGAATAATACCCACCCATATGCTGTAGACCAATGGTAGTTGAAGCCAGCAACACACCTTCATCAGCAGGTGGTGAATTATGTAGCGGGGAAGTGCGTCCACACACACACACACACACACACACACACGCACACACACAATCTGCCCACACCTGTGTTTTTAGGGGGTCTCGGGGCCATGAAGCTGGCAAAGGGCTGCTGTGCCTGTCAGAACCAATCAAAGCATTCGGATGAGGGCTGGCATGTACAGCTGATTCGCGGGGACCGGCACACCCAGGGGCTCAGCCAGTAATAAGACCTCCACCTGTGGTGATGAATCACCTGTGACACAGCCGGCCGCGTGCGGAGATACATGGCCACTGGCATGCTTTACAGACAAGATGGGAGCAGACGCTGGGAGAGGCAAAGCAGAGAAGAGAGATGTTGTTCCCCTACTTGTAACACAATAAATACAATAAATCCAAATGATTGCGGAAAGTCCCGCCCGCTTGTGTCTGGGGAAGAAGTGAATGTGAGAAGCTCTGTGGTGGGGAGAGAGAGGATGCGCGTTGGGTCATAACAGTCCTATTGACGGTATGGCTCCCCGGGCATGTCAGAGCAGTTGTCAGGACTGTGGAGAAACGGTAACCGCTGCCGTGTAGGTTGACTAACCTCAATGTCGCTGGTGAGGGAAGCTGAAGGTCTGTCCCCTTCCCTTGGCAAACCTAATTTGTTTTTTTTACTAATAGCATAGCTACTGGTTGGTGGTCCTACAGGAAGGCATTTGTAATCCATATGTATGTCCCAGTATGTAAATACTCAACATGTTCTCACTCCCAACTCGTTAAGTATAGACGCTTGGTCAGGACCCTTTGGCGTTTCATTACAGTGCACTGGGCACCCTTGGCACTACTTTCTAACGTGCAGGGTTGTCCGATAGGCTTTCATGAAACTCCCTTCGCGTTTGAATAGACGCGGGGGGAGGAAGGGGGAGGGGGCGGGGGTCGTCCATCGAAGT
>JAODUH010086494.1:0-14813 GCA_027564835.1 Typhlichthys subterraneus
CCCTTGCTGAAGCTGCTGCCCCCGCGACCCGACTCCGGATAAGCGGGAGAAGATGGATGGATGGATGGATGGATGGAGTGAGCACAAAATACAAGGCTCTAGCACAAAGGTGATTTGGTGTTGTGAATATGCTCATCCTGATTCCCCGGTGTGTATCTCCGTCTCGCTCACAGCAACAGCTGTATGTGTCCAGCGAGCAGGGCGTGGTGCGGCTGGGCCTGGACCGCTGCGAGCGCTACGGGACCTACTGTGCTGCCTGCTGCCTGGCCAGGGACCCTTACTGCTCCTGGGACGGGCAGGCCTGCTCCAGATACTTCGCCACCAGCAAGAGGTAGAGAGAGCATGAGAGAGAGAGAGAGAGAGAGAGAGAGTGAGAGAGAGATTGGTGGTGTTAAGGGGTGCAAAGAAGAAGTATGGTCCAGGTCAGGGGGTGACATACAGAGACACTAGATACAGACGTTGTCAGACCTGTGGAATAGCCTTTACTGTGGCTGCAACAACACTGCGTATTTTTACACGCTGTTATTGCTGGCCTTTTATTCTTTCAAAACAGTCTCACGCTGTTTTAACCCCGATAACACAGACGACAGAAGCACCAGGATCAACATGGAGCTGGGAGAGTTACTGCTGCTGCAGCCTACAGCGTCATCTCATAACAAATGTTCATTAATTTGTAGCTGTTAGCTATTGTTAAAGGAATGGTTCTGCTGCTGCCTCCTTCCAGGCCGCTCCCCATTTGCACAGACATACATACGCTCACACAGGCACACACACACACACACACACACGCGCGCGCGCACACACACACATGCACACACACAGTGTACTGTATACATATACATAGCTTCATCACTATAACAAATGGGTCCTCTTTGAGACAGTGCTGTATGTACAATAAATAACTGTGTGTGCGTGTGCGTGTGTGTGTGTCAGGCGGGCGCTACGACAGGATGTAAAGTATGGAGACCCTTGGAGCCAGTGTTCAGCAGAAGACCGTAAGAAACCTTGTCAACTTTCTAATACTGAACAACCACCACTAATGACAACAACATTTTACTTCTCACCATTCATCTAGAAACCTTTTTTCTCTATTAGCAGATATCTCTTTTTCAAAACTAAAATGTATTAATTGTAAATATCAAATAATCCCAGTAAAAAAAATCGAAATTGTTCAGTTTGTGCAGGCAGTAGGAGGGCGCACTCTAGTGCACATATGTTGTAAATGCACATTATTCTGTTTCGGAAAATTAATATCAGAAATCAGATATTATAAGATATTATTTAAATATGTGTAAAACTAGTTTATTCAATGCGTGTGATGGAGCTTCTGAGGGAGCACCTACATGACATTGGAGGGATATGTGGTTTTGATTTAATCCAGTTCAAATATCAGCAAGCATTCTCCATCACCTCACATGTTCTCTTCCTCTCTATTTCCCTGGTAGGATCACACTCTGTGGAGACTAAGGTGGTGTATGGCGTGGAGGAGAATTCCACTTTCCTGGAGTGTGTCTCCAGGTCTCCGCAGGCTGAGCTCAGGTGGACAGTACAAGACTCACAAAACCAAACCGCCAGAGAGGTGAGTATTGGTCTTATACATACATATACGGTATATACTGTATGTATGTATAAATTTAAAATGTTTGCTAAATGCCAAAACTGTCAACACAAAACACTGAACCCCCTGAACAGACTTAACTTCCTCTCATCGGTATCTCCTCCCCCATTCCCAGCTCCACCCGAGGGACGACGAGCGCTCATTCCAGATGAAACGAGGGCTGCTGCTTCAACACCTGGTGCTGGGTGACGCGGGGCTCTACACCTGCACAAGCCACGAGCACTCATACTCCCAGGTGGTGGCCAGGTACAACCTCCGCGTGATCCCCAAACAGAGCCTCACCAACCCAGCCAGCCAGAGCCTCGACCCCGCCCACAACCAACGGAACCCCGGGGCAGTCCACCTGGACGTTGTGAGCCCCGGGAAGACCGGTCCGGGAGGCGTCGGCGTCACTGGGTTTCTGGACCAAGCGGGTGCCCTTCATCTCCCTCCACATCCACTGTCCCCATTTATGGGACACTGGAAGCTTCCTCTGAAGAGCTACAAAGACCTGCACATGGCTGGGGCCAACGGTCCCAGTGTAGACGAATACTGCGAGAAGCTGTGGTACCGCGAGAAACGCAGGCAGCATAAACTCCGTGCCCTGAAGCTGAAAGAAGAGAGCAGGAAGGCCCGGGTGAGGAGGAACTACCCTACCGACATTTCCCTCTAGTTGCCAGCGACGTCTCTCTGGGAACCAACAGATGGGAGATGCTTGATAATACATGTAGAGGACATGGAAGGTTACTGAGACTCAGTGACTGATTGCTAAATAGTGTTTCTCCAAAATATGACCGGCATGAGTAATAGTTAGCCCCTATAGGCCTATTAATAGCCCCTGTATAACTGCACGTCTAGCTCAAACGATAGCCTAAAAAATATTTCACGTGAATATATATTTTGTCAAATGCATTAAATGGATGGAGAAATGGATGCCAACGTTTTTAACCAGTGACACAGAAGATAAAATGTGGTCATCGAGATCACAGAGTTAAAATACAGCTAGACTATACAGATAAAATGTCTTCACACATTATTGCAGATTACAGTGTGTTACCAGCTAGCCATATGCTCTAGACTACGTTTACAGTAAGCAAGTTAAAGCAAGCAAGGGAAATATATACACTAGGGATTCATACCTGTGCTAGTGAAGATGGATGTATGTTTTCAGAAGTAAAGGTAAAGTTAAAGGTGCTTTTATTGTCACATACAAGTAGTGAAATTCATCCTCTGCATTTAACCCATCCCTCAAGGGAGCAGTGGGCAGCCACCATCTGTGACCATCTCCTGATTGTTGGCAGTGTCACTGGTCACATGGCACTGGCTGGAGGGTGAACCTAACATGTGTTTAGATGTGATGTTCAGAAGTGGTGGATTTTTATACATTTGTATTTATGATGGTTGCATTGCACTCTAAAGATTAGATCTAGGATCCACTGTACACAGCTGGTTGAATTAAGGCTCACTCACACATGAGCTCTTGCTCAAAAATTCATTCTGATAACTAATTCATATTACCATTACCATTTCTACTAATTGTTTTTCACGTCAGTGTACTGTATATTATAGAACTATATTTTTTGATAGTATTTTGTTTTCTATGCTACATACTGTACTAGTACCCCTAGTGTACATCATTTTGAATTATTTCTTGTTAAGTGTGTCTTTTACACCCTACAATTCTCTCATTGTGAGATAAGCAACTGTTTGATTGAATGTCATAAAACTGTTTAATTTGTGAGAAAGCCATACACACATGTAAGTAAAATAAAAACATGAAACTACATAATGGGCCTCTGCATTTATTTATGTGTTGTGGGTATTATACAATAAATATGTGATTGTTAGTACGAGACAGTATACGTTTTCCTAACAATGTACAAGAAACCAACTTCTGATAATATAGTTTCAGTTTAACTGATATTGGAACTGATATTGGTTATAAGGAAATTTACAATTTCATCTGGAACAAATAATTGGTTGTGTACCATCAACTGTGTCTACTCGCTACACACTTTTACTGTATTTAGTGCAGAAGCCATGGCCTCCAACAAACTAGGTCTCAAGGTCATTCATTTCATTCTCAAATGCCATTGTCCCCTAAGCAACATAAAACATTCCTTCCTATTCTAGTGTGGGAAACAATGTCTTTGACCACTTGAGTTTTGATAGAATCTTGATCCTACTTGATATATCCATATAGGCTATAGGCTACTGTGACTGTACTACTTTGTCATGAAAAACAGGAATCAGGATGAAAACAAGAGGGTCAGGAGGTGTTTGAGATAAAAAAACATGGGCACATGGACTGGACTGGATGTGTATGTATGTATGTATGTATGTATGTATGTATGTATGTATGTATGTATGTATGCATGATGAGTCTTGAGTATGTATGATGTATGATGTTAAAGGAGTGCACAGCCAGTCTGTCTGTGCACTCCTTTAACTGTAATGGCTTGCTGATTTTTGTCCAGGTTAGAAATACAGTGTAGGCTACATAATACACTATCATTAATTTTAATTTATTATGTTATTATATTTATAAGCATATGGCTACCTGTGATTATTATCTTATTTTGTCCAAAATGAAAAATACATTTCTAGTAGGCTGCGGTAGGACGACAATTCTGCAGTGCATATTTTGAACAGGCGAGGTCGCCACGTTCCCGTCAAGGAAATCTCTCCTTGTAAGGAAATGACATCAGACACAAACGTTACGAACACTACACTACTTTGAAATTGCCCTGATGGAAACGCGCTTGGTTGTAAAGTGAAGTATACAATCACAAATTCTGACATTAGTGGGAGGTAATTGATTTGTATCTTGTTGTTTTAGTTTGTTGTGCTCCAGACAAAGTATAAACCGACCTTGTTACTCAAGCTGTCATGTTCTAAATGCTGGATTAAAGTTAGCATGCCAGCTAGTTAGCTGGCTAGTTTCTAGCTCTGGATTCTCTTACCGGTACGGTACTACTTCTAACAATAACTTAACAGTTTATGGCTTTTATGTTGTTTGTTTATTTTTATTTTTTACCGGGTGAATTCTGCAAGAATGTTGACGTAGCAGAACCATACCAATTCAGTTCACCATGTTCGCTGAGAAGATGGATTTAATTATTACTGTTCGCATTGATTTGTGAATGCCAATCGTGTGATTATGGTACTGTATGTAAACAGTATGTTCTGGTCTTCATTAGGAGCACATTGGGTTGTACATTGTAGAGGTTAACTTCTAAGCTTGATGGCTGCTCCAACCCTACAACAGTCCAGTTTCTTGCTGGTTAGTATGTTTTACTTTATTTGTGTTATTGCGTTTCAAGCATATTTCATACTATTGCCAGTTTAATACATAATATACATGTTGTTGAAATATGTAGGTCATGTTATTTCAGTCTGCCGCTGACCATTTGTATGAAGTACAGATGATCTCTTCACAGAAAGGTTTATTGAATCTTGCAGGTCACTGCTTTGAGTAATAATTTGTTTTATTTTATTTCAGGCCAATCTTAAAGCAGATTCAACTATAAAGCCTTTTCTCCAAAGATGTCAAGAACTGGTGAAGGTGATCGATGACTATCCTGCAAAGGTATTGCAACTATCGTACCTATAACGAGAATAATATCACCTTCAAACTATAGCCTACAGAAATAAATAATATGAAAACCTGTTTGTGTGATTGTAAACAACATGCGAGGTGTAGACACAATAATTGTTTAGATTTTATTCAGTGTACTGTTTTCTATATTGTGTTGGGCGATTGGTTAAAGTTCTACTTTACTTGTCCTGACACGGGGAACAGTTGGCGTACTGTTGTCGCATCTGTGAGTGATACAAAGCCCAGAAGTCAAATGTCAGGGAAACGGTTTAGCTGCTAGCATGACTTTAGATTAATTGTACAGCTTTTATTTTAACAGACAAATGTAATCGGTCTACAATGACCAGAACAAGCTGAAACATCACAAGCCTCATGTAACATACTGCTAACGTACTACTAAATTAATAAGACATGATTTCCATCTTAAGATAGCTACTAACAACTATTATACCCTCAGGAGCTACACCCGATCTTTCCCTGGCTGGTGGAGACTGTGTTTGGCAGTCTGGATGGCGCTATCGCTGGCTGGAACCTGCGTTTCCTTCAGTCCCGTAGCAACGACTACAACATCGCCATGGAATTTTTGCATCCCAGGTAGGTTTACAGTTTTATATTACATTTTTACTTTTCTGACCATATAAATGAATGTATGGGTTGTTACGTTGTTATTTAATTCTCTGATTGTCTTCACAGTGGGCCAATGATGAAACTTGTGTATAAACTTCAGGCAGAGGAGTACAAATATGAGATGCCTGTTAATTACCTTCCGGTAAGGATATTTAGCAGATACCAGTGCCTTCGATTAGTAAAAATCTTCATGCAGGGAAATTGCTTTGAGCGTCATCCATCGATACTGTATTATAATATCCTGTAGACAACACAAGCTCTCAATATTTTATATTTCACTAACGTATTCACTTTTTTGTTGTCCCTGCAGACATGGCTTCTACTGGATCTCTCAATAGTATCCTATGTGTGTTTTGCAGGGTCCTGTGAAAGCGTCCATACAGGACGGAGTTCTTCCAGACTGTCCCCTGTTCCACAACAAGCTGCAATTCCCCCTGTCAGGACTCCTATCTCTAAACCTGGCACTCAGTATCCTTCACACCATCCTTTACGCCAGGGATTCCCGAATGTTTCAGCTCACCACCCCACAAAATATCAGTGCCAGAGCCTTGTGATTCCCATTATCACCAGTACAAACAGTACAGCTACTAACAATTTTGGCTAATATATGCTATTTATAATCATTTTGTGATACCCTGCGCAGTGTTTCGCGACTCCCCGTGGGGGGGGGGTCCCGACACCCACTTTGGGAACCACTGGCTTTTACGTTTTTATTTCGATAAAATGTGACATTTCTTATACACTTCTACATCAATTAAGTCCATAATTGTAGAACTATTTAATGCCAGTTGCAATACACATCTATATTTGCATAGTATTACATATTACAGTTGCCAACACCACATCCAGTTGCCTTGTTCCTTAACCTTCAACAGATCCATTTGAATTCTACATGTTCAACTTTGCATACAGTCTAATCACACCAAAAGTGAGTTGGACCATCTTCAGTTGTTGTTTTACTCTCAAACATGCTTTCAGAAAATGGACCAATTTGACGTGTAGACTTTTAGAGGGCATGTTCTGCATACACATATAGAGGCTCTTTGCTGTAGCTGAGCGTCAGGGATGTGTCACTTTCCTTTCTAGAAGGCTGAACTGACGAGTGTCACTGTTTATCTTGTCCCAGAGCTACCCACAAGCGCAGTGCGTGTTTAACAGTGACAGTGCCTACTTTGTACTGGTGGACACCTACCTCAAGTACTTTCTGCCCACTGAAGGAAGTGTGCCCACTTCTCCTTTCTTGGACTCCAGGGGTTCTGTCACAGCACCTTCCCCAAGGTATTCATCAGGCAATGAGATATTTTTTTCTTAACTAACCAAAGTTCAGTCATCTGTTTTACCCCCTCTCTTTCCTCCTCTTGTTTTGAACTCTTCAGGTCAACCAGTGTGTCATTTGCGGGCTACGGTGTCCACAACGCCAGCCTTCTGAAACAGCACATATTTCACCAGCCCTCCGTTAATGCAGACCCCGCTGCACAGGAAATATGGCGGTCAGAGACTTTGCTGCAGGTGGGCTTCAGGCTAGGAAAAAACGGTTGTTTCAGAATGGCGGTGCATCTCTTTGCATCGCTTTGGTGAAAATAGTGCAATAGGTGTTCTTATTGTTATGGTGCACCAGTGCAAACCAAATCACACTGTCGTGTGCAGACGTCTACACGAGTCCACAGATAAGGTGTAAGAAGTCATCGCTCATATTTCTGTGTATCCCAAACAAGATGTTTGTGGAGATCTGGCTGCATCACTACTCTCTGGAGATGTACCAGAAGCTGCAGTCTCCACAGGTGAAGGTAAGAGAATGGCCCTTGCCTTCCCGTCTCTCCACCACCCTACCGCACTGTTATCTTGTCATCTGCATTGTAGCCTCACATGGCTGTTGACTGGCTCAGCACTGTTGCAAAATCTCTATAAGTCTCTTTAAACAAACATGACTGGTTAATTAATACAAGCCGCCATTCATGGTGAGTCTAATGTTTCTACCCTGAACAGCAACTAAGCCAAGCACAATCACCAAAATGTGCCACTTTTTAGGCTAGACTGGCTTGGGAACTGCTTTCACATTCACGAGTAGAGTGCACAGCATGCTGGCATGTGATTGGCTGCTGGGGACAGGAATGACTGAGTAGCTTATGATCGCTGGGTTGCTTCTGGTGTCTAATAGACATCCCTCTCAGAACACATTTGGAAGTGCGTGGAAATAGCGGCCCTCTTTTTCACCTCTGAATTACTATTGTTTGCATATGGGCACTGACAGCAAGGCCACTGTGCTTAGACTTGTATTACATGTAGTGGTCCTTTTGCTTGTATCCTCAACCCAATGTGTGCATCCTGCATGTATATGCGTGTGTGTTTGCCCATTCACCACCACTATCCTGTTACCATTGTTGTCTTCTTGTGAGCACTCACTGGAACACCAACATGAAGGCAGGCCCCCTGACATGGCAAGCAAGACCCCTTACACCACAGAGCTGGTTCAATCATACTCTCAGTGCAATTTTAAGTATTATGGTTTGGGCTACCGGGAAGGGGGGGGCTGACATTTACTATTCATTCCAAATGCTAAATACTTTCAATCTCCACGGTAGTCGTCATGTTGGTGTTTCATTTAGTTAATCAATTTAAGAGTGTGCAGGTTGTGTACTTGTACTTTCACAAACCACAGTGAATTGCATGTTGACATGTGTTAACACTTATCATTCAGTCTAAAGTATGCAGTACACCATTGTTTATTTCATGGGAGTGTGTCCTTTTGTATTAACGCAACTTTAACCAGTTCTAAATAATTTGGCCACTCTGCTGCTGGTTTAGCTCGACTCTGAAAGTGTTTAACATGCCCACAAAAGTGCTGACCGATTCCAACTTAAAACAGAGAAAACGCCTTTTGACATTCAGTATATAATCATTTGAATATGGACATGGCTTCAAGAGTCTGTAACAAGGATAGGATAGCCTAGTAAGTAGCCTAGTACCGTAAGCCTAGAAAACATTAAACATCTTCTTAACAGTACGAAACTCGGTGTTAAGCAAGTTATAGTCGTTACAATCAGCGAAAGTGAAAACATTGCAGCCTCTCAAACCAGATGATTGGACAGGTTGGTTCAATTAGCCTACCCTAAGTTTGCTAGGCAACGCAGTAATGCAGCATTACTTGGATTAGTAATAGTAATATTATTACTGTTTTGGAAGAAGTAATTCCACTACTAGTTACTTGGCAAATTAACATTACAGTAACTACACTTAAAAGGAAAGTTACGATTCCCACCTCCTTTTTTAAAATAGCATTCTCTTGTTGTAGGCCTATTCTCCAGCTGTCAGTCTGTCGTGTTCCATGGCCAATGTGTTTTGTTTTGTCTCCTCTCCTGTGCTCTGCTCCTTTCCTTCCCATTCTTGGCCTGTACAACCATGTCTCGTTGCACCCTCGTTTGTTTTATTTTTCTTCTTTCATTCCTCCTCCTCTCGTCCTCCTGCCTCTTTCCTGTCATTTTCTTGTCCCCTCATCCTTGTTGTCCCTCCACCCTGTGTGATCTGCCCCTTCCCCCCCCCCATCCCTGTGGTTACGGCTGACCAGCTGGCTCTGCTGCAGTATCGTCTCAGCATGTCCAGCCCACCGTGCCAGCCCCACGCCCCTCCAGGCTCTGGGCCACTCCACACCTACCAAGTACTTTTACCTTTTCATTCACACCCGGCCCTGCGGGGCCTACTGGAGGTAAACTAGGCCGCTCAGTGTACCTTGGTTTTGCACTCGAGGCTACTTCTCCGATGTCGCTCACCTGGCTGCCACATTCCAGCTTACAGTTTTGGCTATTGCACACGCTGGCACCTCCTCCTTGATGGGCATACTGCTGGCAATAGCAATCGTGTAAAATGGTGAAGAATCCTTGATAGGAATATGACTCTTGAGTGGAAGTTCTGGAATCCTTGAGCAGGCTGTGTGTGATTCTATATGCGTCTTTAACGGCATGCTTGTTTGTGTCCGGTGTGCCTTTTTTCATATTATTCTCTTGCTTTCACATGACACTATTTCTCCTTTAAGCAAATGGTGCTACTACGCTAAACACGATTCCACATTTTGACTATTTTTGACTGATTTGGTTAGTTTATTTTTATTTTATTTTATCAAGATTCATTGAGGTCCCATTCCTTACAACTTGGCTGCTAACAACTATGTTGTAATATTGAATTAACCTTTTATTGGGGGGGAAAAAAACATTTATAAAAGAATGTTACAATATAAATAATGTAATACATATCATTCCATAAAAATAAAAAATTTAAATTTTCATATTTTTGACATTTTTTTAAATGTTGCAAAATTTGTAAAATTATGTGAAGTGGAACTACTTAGTTGTCCTTTTTTTAGCTGAGCAGGTCTTGTGGTGGTGGGACCTCTGGCTTTGTCAAATGATTGGCCTCTTGCATTTGGGAAGCATTGTGATTGACACATTTATCATGCTGAAATTATTCTGATTGGCTTAAGTTAAAATGTGTTCATTGGCGGGCATCGTGCCATAGCCTTGGCAGCGACATGTAACTGGCTGCTCTTTCAGGAGCCCTTCAGCCCCACAGAGGAGCACATCCTGGCTGTGCGTCTCCTGGTCAAGCACCTGCACGGCTTCTCCAACAGCCTGAAGCCTGAGCAGCTGTCCCCCTCCCACTCCCACGCTCACACCAGCCCCCTGGAGGAGTTCAAAAGGTGCTACATGCAGACTATTGAGTTCCTTTGGTCATTATGCTCCTGTACGTTTGGTGCAGCTCGAACATATCTTGAAAAACTAGTATGGTATTCTGAGAAACAAGAAAAATCTTATTATGCAGCAATCATGTAAATGGGTAACACAATATACAGTACCTGTAGGTTTAATATAGTCATTTAATTGTTGTTCATGATAATGCTACATTGTATTGCTGCTTACTTAACAAGGAAAGCCTGTGGAGCACTGGAACTTGTATGGACAATGCAGCATGTGTCTTGCAACATGTCCCGCAGCATGAATGAAATCACACATTAATAAAACGTGGAAGTGGAGACTGTCAGAAGAGACCTCAAAAACTGCCTTTCATCACACAATTGCATCCTATGCAGCGCAGCATCACATTACAAAGTTAGAAAGCAGTAAGCTATACGATCGTAACTGCAACATTTCATAGCAGGAAACCACACCATAACACACCTTGTAATAATGTGTAATAGACTGACCAGTGGCATCCATTTCCATCCAAATGAAATGTCAAGAAATGGATGGGGTGGGGGGGGGGGTGCAGTGATTGTATTGGGGCAGAGTCTTGCACGGGTCTGATTTTCAAGACCTGCTCCCACCCCGCAACGTGCAATACCGCACTCACCCGACATCCCGCACATATGGCCAGTTAGTACCGGAACCCGACCCGACGACACAAGATCCGCGGCCCGACCCAAAACACGGATAACGACCAATATTGAATATTACAGTCACCAACCGTGTACAGTATATCACAATGCACATAACCTTTTGAACTGAACTACACAGTTCCTACATTGTGCTACATTATTGAACTCACTTCACTTAATTTTGTGTCTCTATTTCGTGGGTGTGATAGATTTCAAAACAATCCGTTTTTGTCATGCTGACGGATACTTCTGGATTCTTCAGTCTAAAACTAGCAGTTTATAAATGTAGTTTAGCACTGAATTATAACACTTCTTTTTTGTTCTTCTCTTGCAGAGTTGTGGTGCAACGTTTTGTCCAACAGAAACTCTACCTTTTTCTTCAGCACTGCTTCAGCCACTGGCCACTGGATGCTTCTTTCCGAGCGGTAAATACTCCTCCAGGATAGATTTTTAAATTGAATCAAAATTAAATGGTCAGATGCTCCTTTACATTCCTGTGAATATAGGGTACCAAGAGAAAATAGGAGCTTGGTGTTTCTTTGCAATATCCCTGTAATATAATAGGATCTTGTACACCCATAATGTTTTATAATCACGGGGTTGGTTAAAACAAAGGGTGTTGTCTGTGTTTAGGTGTTGGAAACGTGGCTGAGTTATATTCAGCCATGGAGATACACAGGAGAGAAGGCTAAACCTCAACCAGATCCGAACAGAACTGTCCCAGATAAATGGTTAAGTGTTCATCCTTTGGCTCCAGCCCAGTAGAGTTCAGTTTTCATTTACAAGTCAAGTTCTAGTCTCTTTTAGATGCTTTTATCCAAAGCGACTTACATGTAGTGCATTTGTCATTAGTCACACACCAGCAATGTAAGCAACCAATATTTTATCAGAATAGTTTCAGCATTTTGTCATCATGTCTAATACCACGTCAATATATAATATGTAATTATGTAATATATAATATTAATAAGTGCTAATTACATATAGTTTCAGAATAGTTTCTCATTATACTACAATAAGTAGTTTTAAATTTAAACTCAGATGTTGTCTAGGTTAGCATCAACTCTACCACTCGATGGTTAAAACCTTAATGATTCAATATCTGTGATACTAATGTATTTATTTGCTCCCTCAACAGGGCTTTGTTTATTCAGGAGAACTTACTCATGTACACTAAGCTCTTCCAGGGCTTCCTGAACAGAGCGGTGCGCACAGACCTGGTCAATCCCAAAAATGCACTGATGGTCTTCAGGGTAGCCAAAGTATTGTCCCAGCCAAACCTGGCAGAGATGATTCAGAAAGGTGAGGTGACTGATGTACAGATTATTTAGGTTTCAAAAATGCTCCCGTGTTAATCAGGGTCACGTGACTCCGCCCCATCCACCCATCTGCATCGAAGCAAAAAGAGAACTCCAACAAAAGCAAAACAATCATTAATTAATCGTAATCGAGGTACAGTGTTCAATTAATCGTGCCTAGCACCAGTCCAAACCTAATCTGAAGCATGTTGTTCCATAAGTATTAACCTTTTTCCATCATAACAAAACTCAATACTAAATGTGCATACCTTCAGTTCTATGCTTTTATGTGTTGGAACTGAGACATGAAAACTCCTTATTTAGCCTTCCATTTGTATTGAGCCAGTTATCTGCTGTAATTCAAATTTGCGTAGTTGTGAATGTGTTTTTAGTGTAGGGGATTGTTCAGGTAGGTTACAATGCATTACCATGCAACAGAATGGTTGTGTGTGTGTGGTTACGGTACAACGATATTAAGCTGTGTACTGCACATACAATGCTGAAATTTTGCATATTAGATTTTTAGATATTAGACAGGTTACAGCTAGCCTCCATCAGTGCAATGATTTAACAAAGACTATGTGAGAGTAAAATGGAACAAAAGAAATGTAGAACGTGTGTTCAGGCCCTAGTTCCTAAACCAGACCAGCAATCGTTTAATTGAATGCATGTTGATGCATTGGAAACGTCAATGACACTTTCTCTCCTACAGGGGAGCAGTTGTTTCTGGAGCCAGAGCATGTCCTCCACCACAGGCAGCCCCATGGTTACCTGACACCCAGCCAGGGAGGAAGCTACCTATCGCCTCGGCAACGCGTGGTAACCGACACTGTTTTCAGGGTGAAGAGCCACGTGTATGCCCTGGAGGGCCAGGACTGCCAGTACAAGCAGATGTTCGGCACCGAGCTGCGAGGAGCTGTACGTCTCTGCTGTGCTTTCTGCTTCTACCTTCTGAGCGTTTCACTCTCGGAAGTGGCTAATGCCAGCGTTTGGTCACTCTTCCCCCAGGTGCTGAATCTAATTCAAATAATTGCCCAGGCCAGGCAGACGGCTAAGAGGATATCGGACCAATCACTTGAGGCGACAGCTCACAGCTCCTTCCTGTCCTGGTTTGGGATGGGCTCTGCCGAACTGAACAACGGCTACTGTGGAGTGGACTCAGAGGAGACCGGGGAGTGTGTGAAGAAAACGCACGAGTTCCTGGACAGAGCCCTGGAGAGCCTCTGTCACATTTTCAGGGTTAGTTCTTCTGTCTCTCTCATCTCTGTCTACACACGAGTAGGGATGGCACCGAAACGGTACTGAGATCGGAAATCTGTCCGATACTGACTGAAATGGCTGGATCGGTATTGGTGGCAATTGGACAGTTGTAACCGATGCATGGGGCTAATCCAATTAAATTAATTTACACGTGTAGGTCTACTGTCAAGCATCAGCCATGTCTAACCTACCCAGGCCACACTATCAGCAGCAGGTTTATAAAATGCATCTAAATCCTAAAATAGAGATTGGCTGCAATTTAACTTAAAACTTAATTTAACACTGGAATCGGATTGGTATTCTGTATTGGCCGATACCCAAAGTGCCGGTATCTGTATCGGGGCTGAAAAAATGCGGCGACTGTATGAAAGCAACAAGGGTGGCACCGTACAAGTACGGTAGAAGAAAATCCACTCACCAGGATTTGTGGAAAGAAGTGACTTAACGCGGTCCCGATGACGTTAACGCGGTCCCAGACAATTACTGACGTTTTCAGTAATTGTCTGGGGTGCAACCATATCCCTGTTGGGACTGGCTATGAATAAAATCAGTAGACTTTGAGACCCTGACTTTTTTTTTTTCCCCTGGCAACAGTGCCTTGAAGAGCCAAAGTCACTTCACAGCATCGGACCTTAGTTTGGAAAAAATTTGGAAAAAATATGTATGATAGTCAACGGCGAAAGTACAATTATTTTTAGATCCCGTTTGAATTGTGACACGAAGTAAACATATGATGTGTCTATATAAAAGATAAGTGTTCAAGTCAAGAACGTTGCAGTTTGTTGTGAAACTATAAAGTAATCTTTAGTTTTGTGTGTAAGCGCTCAGTGAACTTCTCGCCATTGACTACTTACAATTTTTTTCCAAACTAAGGTCCCATAACTCAGAAGTGACTTCGGCTCTCTATAACTACTGCACCACCACCGATAATCATTATAAATACACTTGATTAATGCAGAATACGTCTCTTATCATTTGGCAAGAAAACATGTTAACCATTTCTCCATTCTTTATGTTTACTGGTCGAGGATTCAGTATTGGAGGTTCTGGGAGGTGTGTCGTGGATTG
>JAODUH010086515.1:0-38534 GCA_027564835.1 Typhlichthys subterraneus
GAAATAAATAGAAGAGTGTTAAACTACATATATTATTTTATATTAAAAGGGTTTGCTTGTTTATTAGACCCACCCACCCCCCCCCACCCCCCACCCCCCCACACACACACACACACACACACACACACACACACACCCCCACCCCTCCCCACTTACCCATCCCACAGCAACACTGCCATGCACCACCAGAGCCCACCCACCCAATAGACCCCCGTCCCTGTCCAACTCTCCAAACTGATTTCATGTGCCTAATGGCTGGGGATGGGACGCACCCCGTATGTGTGTGTGTGTATGTGTGTGTGTGTGTGTGTGTGTGTGTGTGTGGGGGGGGGGGGTCAGGTTACATGATGTGGGAGAGCAAGGGAGCAGAGAAAGAAGGGAAGAGAAACAATGGTAAATGTTGGTAAATGGGGGCAAAGGTAGAGGCAATAAATATAATCAAAGGAATACTGTTATTAGAAGGTAGAGTTACACGCGTTTATATGGGCCTGTAGCCACAGGCTTTATGTTGGGAACATACTCCTGTTATCTGTACATGCATTGTGTAGGCATGCATGTTCATCTTAGTGTGGCAATTTATGTATGTTTATCTGAGGTGTGTGTGTGTGTACATGTGCACAAACATGGGTGTCTGTGTGTGTGCGTGTTTGTGCACGTGTATTGGTGTGTATGTGTGCATATTGTGCCTGCTTGTGCCCATCGGTAATGTGTGCATGTGTGTATGTGCGTGCATATCTGTACGTATACGCACGTGTCCGTGTGTGTGTGTTCGTCATGGTGACCATGTGACAACCCCAGTGCGACCCCTGAGAAGCACGTAGGCGCCAGATTCAGTCTGACTGCTGTCACATGATCTCCCGCTGCACCCCTGCGTCCACAATGGAGTATTAATCTGAACGCGTAAATACGTCCAACCGACATTCACAGGTACTGCATCCTCCTCAATTGTGTTCCCAGAATGCCACATTTCAGCCTTAGCTCACCGTTTAAGTTTTGTGTGGGAGGTGCGCGCGTGCGTGAGTCTTAAACCAAAGCGTTGTCATTGTATACACTGCGAGTGTCAAACCACAAGGAGAATGCTGGACGCGAATCGAGAAATGTCCCATTAAAGCTTTACGTATCGTGTTTACCGTCTCTTCCCAGACGCTTTCCTTCCATCACTTAGGAAGTCTTGCTCTGTCTCTGCCCCCATTTTCCCTCTCTCTAGAGGTCTATCCCCCCATTCTCTCTCTCTCTCTCTCTCTGTGTGCTGTGTCTCTTGCCCTCAGTGGATGCTCATTTAGGGATTAGCGGTGTGAGGGGACAACTCACACCGGGCAAGAAGACTTTCACTTTTGTATAAGCAGAGAACGTGTGCCTTGTGTCAGTCATGTCACATGCGCACGCACCCTCACACGCTCACACGCGCACAGGCACACAAGGAGTTTCACATCTCAACTCAAGGTCCTGAAATATGCATTTCAACCAGCCGAGCTTGCCTGAGTAATTTATAGTAAGTTACGTTTAGTTCAGCGCCGGGCACAATATGAAACGGACTTCCTCCTACCTTTCTGCTCTCTCCCACGGTTGGGGTTCGGGGGCCTCCAGGGTCCCAGCATCCTTGGTGTGTGGGTTGACTCCAGCCTGGCTTCCTGTTATAGAAATTGGCGGAACCGTGTCCCTCCTTCCCCATCCCCCACCCCTCCACACGCACCCTGAAGCAGCCCTAGAGCCGTCTCTAGTTGTGTGTGTGTGCGTGCGTGCATGTGTGTGTGTGTTGCCTGCCGACACAATGGAGTCCGCACGCAGACGAGCAGTGTGTCCAGACACACTGGAGCATGCAAGGTGAATGGGGAATAGATTTATAAGATGCACGCTACTGAACATTCACACACACACAGCAGTCTCCCACAGCTTCACAAACAAAGCTGCACAACGCAACAATGCTTGATAAAGGTCAAGTTCTCTCATTCAAACAGCAACATCAGTCTGGACCACTGTAAATGACATTTTGAATTAAAGGGCCCCTGGTGTAAATTTAAATACAATTTATGTTGTTTTGAAGAGAGCTGAAATGCCTGGATTCATTTTGAAATCTTATGTCATGTCATTTAGCACATAAAATGACATCTAAGGGCAGGACAGGCTAGATATTTGGGTGGTCGGGGTCAAAGGTCAAAGGCTTCAATCCATGACAGGCCCAGTCTAGTCTCGCAGAGCCAGCCTTTAATACGTAAAGTATGGGGCTGGATAACTGTGACACGATCTGCCTACTTGACAGGAGCGGTATCTGGATTGACAGGCACAACGAACAACCACATAACTCGATGGCCAAGTCAGACGTTCAACTAACAGAGGAATTCGGAACATCTGAATTTACTAAATAATGCACTGCATTAGTGTTGCACCGGAATTTCAGATACAGACTTTGTGAGTGATAAAGCTAACAGCCAATGAAAATGAACTTCCTTACTTCTGGAAAGTGCTGTTGAGCTTTACCAGGTGTATATATCAGACGTTCAGCACAGAGTTGCTTATGTGACATAGTGCTAAGATGCTAAGATGCCTAACCACCTGCTCACTATACAGTACCCGTAATTCTACTCACCATAAGTTGCTTTAGATATGGAAACTGTTAATTCACCTAATAGTAATTCATGATATGAACCTTGATGACCTTAAAAATACTTATAACGTATAATATGATTCCATATAGGATACTGTAAACGACTGGTTATGGGATGTTTACGTAAATGTTATATCTTTGGCTTTACTAAATTGTCTTGGAGAAAGGAGAATGGTAACCCTGTTAAACCCGTAGTAGGAAAGTAAGTGAAGTATTCCTGATCAACAAGATGTTGTGGTGACAAACTATAGGGTATCTTAACTCTTGATTATAGTGCGGCAACACCATTAACACTTGAACTACGCTGTAATCAACGGTGTAATCAATAGGTGTAACTGTAGTAAGATACAGTACAAGGTGTAACTTAGAGCTTCACGGTAGAAGAGGATGCGTAGCGGGCGAGGTTTCAGAACAAGGACTAATAACCCTACAGAGTCACTCAATCCACGGCAATTGTGCCAGAGCTCTGGGCAGCAGTGTCACGGCAATCTGAGTGCTATTCTACCAGGCGCCCGGGGCAGTGGTTCTCTGAACGAAGCATTTTCTTAAATGACAATAAAAAGCACAATACCAGGGTGTAAACGAGCAGTTTGATCGTGTTTGTTTCACAAAGGATTCAGTTTAGAGAAAACAGATAGGTTTCCTCACACTTTGTGTGCTGGCGCAGTGATGCGAAACTCTCCGACGTGACCCTGGGAAGCTCTCGCTTGCGCACATCCGCGAGTCCCAGAGTGGTCTTGACAGCTAATTTCACGGAAGAGTTTTCGTTGCCACAGATATGATACCATTGGCATTCGGCGTGTTGCATGTACGGCCACTAGGGTAAATGTCATGAGACTGTGATGTAATGGGCTTAGCTTGGACCCACGTTGACTCCGGGCTTGTGGTTGAGGCTCAGATCTGACAGCTACACAATAAACACATTGTGCTCAGAGCTGCTGCCTGACCCCCTCCGTTGCCCACCTCTTTCTGATCACGGTGCAGTAATGCCGGCGATGGGACTGACTGGAGGCTCTTCTGCACACGCTAGCAGGAGCTCATTGAAGAGATATATGTATCACACATTATATATATATATATTAATATTTTTCTTTCTGTGTGTCTAGTTCTACAAGGTGCAGCAATATACATAAGATAAACTTGTTAAAGGCGTAGTGTTTTTCAGGCCACTGGGAGGCAGATCGATGCAATGGCTTGCGCTATTTTCCTTTAACGGGGCTTTAAATCAGTCGGGGAAACAAATTTGCTCTGAACACCGTTGAAGTTGTTGCAGCGACATACGCCTGCAGTGATTCCTGTTCACACAAAATGGCCTTTCTGCAGCAGACAATGCGGCCTCGCTGTGCTTGGCTTCATAAAGGACAGCACAACAGGGGATCGTGGGGACCGCAACAATAGCAGTGAAATTAAATATGTGAGGACGGTGGCAGAGGGTTTTGGTTGGGATCTTGGGTGTGTGACATGGTTGGTGGGTGGGGGGGGGTTCTGCCGTATCGTATAGGCCGCACCTCGGCTGTACCCCACCTGAGTCTATTGGTGAATCTATCCTTTGTCTTCTACCTATGCCGTGTAGGTACTCACATCCGTGGCTCTAGTTTCTATTGGCCCGATTTACGCCTGTCTGCGTGAAAATATCTTCGCTTGTGTCTTTTTGGTTTGTATGCCTACATTGTGTAGGGTGGTGTGTGTGTGTGTGTGTGTGTGTGTGTGTGGTATTGCGTTTGATTGCCTGTGGTGTGGTGGTGTGTTGTATGTTGAATATGTGTGCACAATTGGATGTGTGCGTGGATTTGTGAAAGACTTTATATACCTGGTGGCGTTTTCTACGGTATATGTCATTTTGTGCGTGTGTATTAAAATTTTAATATTATTAATATTTCATACATGCACTTGAAATTTGGGACAATAAAATGCTACTTACAAATTCTGTAAACTGAACTGGGTTGAGCAGAGGTGTATGTATCCTAGCCTAGCATAGCCAAGAGTTTTAAGCATTTTAAGAAGTTTACTTGCTTAATACCTGGGACAAGCTGCTTCAAGATTGGCCTACTTGACAAGAGGTATTTTATTTGACATGAACACCAACCAACTATATAAATATGGTTACTGCTTAAACAATAAAAGACAGAAATTAGTAAATGAAGCACTGCACTAGTGTTGTGTCATAATTCCTTATAGTCTTGTGAGCGACAATGCTAACAGCCAATTCAATTCAACTACCCCACTTCCTGATAGTGCTGACACGCTTACAGGGGTTTTTGTATCAGATTAGTCGTGTATGTGACAAAGTGCTAATGAACGGAAGATGCTGAGACTAACCCCTAATTGCACATCTTCGTTGTGTTCCGTCACGGAGCTATTTCATGGCAAGTCAAGTCAAGTCAAGTCAATTTTATTTATATAACTCTTAATAGCCTCTCTTAGTCTCAAAGGGCTTTAAAGCCTACATTTCTCATGGAAACAAGCAACCCCCTTAACCTGCTCCTCCCCAAGTGAACCACCATTTTTTTTATATTATGTATTTATAATGATGGACATTATCTATCACAAATTTGCCTGGTGATGTTATTATATTATAGGTTATATTATTAGATGTTATTAGATATTATATTTGTTAAGATACACAGCCTTCATCCGTTGTTAACTCTGTACAAGTCTCTTCCATGACATTGATATACAGATTGAAGGCTTCCCAATATTACAATAATACCCAGGTTTATCTGCACCAGTCTTTATCTGTGAGAGCTCAGCTGGTGTCGGTCACAAGGGGATATCACGGGGGACAGGTAAGCTTTGAAGGGACGCAGCGCACAAATTAGAAAGTAGAAAAGCAATAAGGAGGAGAGGAAATTAAAAGCAAGTGCGGTGATGGCTACTGATAAGGTGTGCGCTCATCAGAAAGGCGAACCGTTCAAATTAGAAACAGGATGGAGTGAGGTAAAAGTGGTGTGAGGGGAGAGAGAGAGAGAGAGAGAGATGTGCATACATTCACCAGAATGTCAACATTGGGGGGCCGTGACTTTCTCCTCTATATGTGTTGTGGGTGTGTCTGTAAATGTTTAATTTTGATGTCATTTGTGCTGCGCAGGGGGAGATATCAGACCTGTGATCTGCCCGGGAGAGATAAGCACTGTGGAAATTGCTACAGTTGCAACGTGTGAGCTGCATGCTGTGGCTGTGTTCAGCGGAAGGTGCTTCAACGACAGAAGTGCACATTCAGCACAGTGCAGCGATGTTTCAACAGAACCATACCCAATCAAATGACTTACAACAACAGGCAATGCCCAAAGCATATTATCACATTATTACGGCCTCATTTTCTTTTCCAATCAGAGCTTCTCTTGTTCGTCTTTCAAAACGTCTTTGTGTTTTCATTGTTTTCGTTTTACATTGCTACAACTCTTTTCTCGTTTCTCTCTTCTTATTGGGTCCTTGTTTGGGTTTGGACTTACGCCAGAGAAGACCCCTCTACTGTTACTGTACATGTCTATTGGTTACTCAGATGTAACACTGACATCAATTCTTCTGGCAACAAATAAATAAACATAATTTTTCTTACTGGATGTGCCACACTGTAGTTCCGGAAAGCAGGTAAAAAAAAGTTCAAGAGAAAAGTGTAACGCAGATGCAACTCTCTAGAGTAAATAGTGCATGAGCACCATTTTCAGCAGACACGTGGCATTGTTGTGGTAGAGAAGAGAAAGAGCCTGATCCAAGAGAGAGAAGCCGTCACTGACGGACTGGTGTGATAACGTGCTTCATTTGATTGAAGTGCTGCAATTCCCTGCTGAGATGCAACAGTGACACTGGCTAGACACGGGCCTGCAGATAGTCCTGTGGATCAGTGTCACATCAGGGCTATCTGTCCAATCTCTGTCCAATCTCCTCCCTCACACAGCCAACAATGAGGGAGACGAGCACCCTGCGTGTGGGCAATGCCTCCCGTTTAAGCCACGTTAAGCAATGTTTGTGTGTACGTGTTAGCATGCGGCCCTGTGTACATTCATAGCTACGTGTTTGTTTTCATGTGTTGGTCCCTGAAGGTTTGGGCTAACTGGGGGTTGTGGGGAAGGAAGGGGAAGGGGGGGGGGGGGCAAGAGGGGCAGAGGAGAATGCCTGCCTGGCAGACACAACACTGGGCATGGTGCGTTAGCTTGGAGACGGTGTTATCTATCGGCGCCGCAGTGCTTTCAGACAGGCCTGTGCAGGTCTATAGAATTCCTTTAAGTTGGAGCCAACTGGAGCTAACTAGAAACTAGATTGGAAGAGTAATTAAGAAGATTGTACAATAGTTTAAAGTGGCGGTGTGAGATCTGGTATCTTCACGCTGTTCTTTTATTTTAATGGCGTTCAGGTGGACATAACACTTCACCAATGTAGAGCATCAAACTACACACATGTTAAGTCACCCATTCATTTATATTTACATTCAGTAAAAAAAAATACCTCAATAGTTGTTTTAATAGTACTATTGAGGGGATGTAGTGGAACAGAGGAACGCATGGATGGTTGTTTTTTATTAATGTAGGGATCTGCTTTGTATTGCTGTATATGCTGCTATACTGTGTTATTCATTACTTATTTTTTTATGTTGCACTGCAGATGATGCACATTCATCTCATTGTGCAATGTTGTACAATGACAATACCATCTATCTATCTATCTATCTATCTATCTATCTATCTATCTATCTATCTTAATCCACATAAAGACAGAAATGTCTATATGTTGTGTACAGTATTCAGTATACATGCACAATACCTGACCAGACATCAAATAACTCAATAGTTTATGGCCTTCCAACACCATGTAATCCTCAGAAAAGGAACTATTTTTATTATGTATGTCCAACTTTGAAAGTAGTAATGCATATAAATACTACTTTTTATATGCATTACTACTTTCAGCCAGCCAAGTGATTCCTCCAGGATGTAAGCCATAGTCTTTCATAGGAGGTACCCACCTTTATCTATCTCCCTCCTTCTCTCCATCACACCCTCGCGGCCTAGATAGCCCACCGATCAGATTTCCTCAGGGCTGAGCCTTGGGCCTTTTGTCAGCCGTGTCATAGGATAGTGGGACCTAGACGCCCAGTCCCTGGGGCTCTAACACACAAGACATTAGCCTAGCTTGCGTCGGCGAGAGGCCGTTCAATTTGACTTTCTGATTTTCTCCCATTCTCGTGCAGTGTTTTTTCCTGCCTTTCTCAATGTGTCTGTATTTCCCTGTTTGCCCCCCTCTCCTGTTTTTCCTTTAATAATATGGCTTTCTGTCTTTCCCTCTGTTCTGTCTGTTTCCCTGTCTTCTCTGTTTCTTATGCCCCCCCTCCCTCCTTCACTGGTGCAGCAGGCAGAAGAAAAGAGGCGATTGTTTAGAGATAAGAGGGATGAATTTGTCTGCCTCAGACGAGAGAAGAAAAGAAGTTTGAAAAGGGACTCGTCCCTGGCTGTGGAGAGGGTGGTTGGAGGGTGTCCCACTTTCCTGAGAGAATATGTTGTGTGTCTCTCATGTAAACAGCTCTGGCTATCTTAATGTATGTGTTTCTATTTTATTTTTGTCTGCTAGCGCTCACACGTGGGCATGTGTCCAACTTTGCGTTCACATTGACATGCACCTGCCAAGTTAGCTGTTCGGTCATGGATAATCTTCATATGGGTTTATGGTTAAGACCTGCTTTGCCCTGGGAATGCAAACCTCCTGAAAGGCTATTTTAATTCTACTTTTACTGTGGAGTGATGGTAGTGTTTTCTGCCCAGTGTTTCAGGAGATACATTCTGTGGGCCTCACTGGGAACTGTGGCCCATCATAGTATTCACACGTTTGGGCTTGGTGAGTTTATGGCAATGGGTGTGTATACACAGTATACCGTGTATGGGGCTGTTGTCAGTTACACTTTCCTTCCCGTCTCTTGTGGGAGGATAAAGATTCTATCCTTCTTAGCACCGGTGAAAAGAACCCTCTCTCTTTCTCTCCCTCTTACTGTGTTTGTGTGTTCCAGCCCTCGTGAGATCTCAGGCGTGATAGCAGCTTTATGTATCCAAACCAGATCTTGTTGAAGGCCAGGCCAATGCCCCAGATTGTGCGCGTCCCATGGAAGTGATATGACACATCACACTGTACTGTATTGTACGTCACGTGGTCTTCAGTAGGCAACGTCGATGAAACGCCAACGACATTTCTCTTCTGTGACCTTAGCAGTACAATTTGCTTACAGTAAGAGAGCTGATTTTAAATGCCTAAAGAAACGGACTCTTGAATACCTCCAACATATAATAAATGTTTCAGAGAACCCCCTTCCTTGGCATGGGTTTTTTATGTCTGTGTCCTATTTTTGGAATGCGGTACACATGACATTTAAAAGATTTGTATATATGTGTGTGTGCTATAGAAGAGCTATTGGAAGAGCAGATTGTATACTTGTGAAAAGTCAAGAAGGAGGGTATGGTGGTTGGTGCACTAGGGTTGAAACATACACATTAATATACTACCAGATAGTATTCATGAGCTATGAATCACAATATATTATTGATATTATTTATAAGAAAGCTGATTTTATTTTAAATGCCCAAACCAGAACCAGGGGGCTCTTGTTGTTTTGACCCATGACCCCCAAAAGAAGTGTTTACAAGCGCACTGTGTCTGTTCTAGAACACGGGTGTCCACCAAAGTGTGGGAGCTGTAGGGAGAGGAGTAGTAGTTTTAGTAATATGCGCTGAGTTCTAACTGAAACGCTTTTACAACGGTTTCAACAGATATCATATAGTGAGGTTGAGACGCAATGTTGTAATGAATACAGACATCTGTGCAGAAATATACAACTATAAATAAAATGTGTGTGTGTGTGTGTGTATATATATTTTTTTTTTCTTTTTTTTTAAATCAAATTGTTGCAGTATTCACCGTTTCACTATTATCACTATTGATTTGATGAATGCTTGCATATTGTACATTATATTGATGAGTCTGTATCATAAGAGTGTTATCCAACATGACCAGATGTAGCTTGTTAAATAACATAGGAATTAACACAGCATATGGTCCAAACTGCTCAGATTCTGTCAACAACACTAATCTCTAATCTTCAAAGTCATAACCGGTTTATTAGATAGTGTCAGATCATATCACCTAGCTCTGAGGTGTTTTGACACCAATGCCAATGCTAACTGCTTGTATGAGCAGTTTTCGTCTTCCTCTTAGAATGCACAATTTTTGAGTATTTAACACCTATTGCTAATTCTAGTTTTAAATGTATTAGCTTTTAGTTTTAGTTTAATGAGTCTAATAAATAAACCCCTGATGTTGGGTGTATACAGTACAGCATATTCAGGTACAGAATGTACTTTAATTATGTTACAGGTTTTCAACAGTGTTGTGTAAAGCTGAATAACAAACCAGAGGCACCAATCTTCAATTTTAGATTTCTTTAATATCAACAGTATGCCATGGCAACCAGATTGTCGGCTGTGAGCTTGTTTTTGGACAGGTGGCAAATAACAAGCTGGTGTCTCTTGAGAAACTGAAGAGTGGTTGAGATCCTGGCACAGTGGGAGAAAGAACGATTGGCAAAGCTGAAAACATTTGAAGAGGTTGTCAAATGGATGACATTATGCTGCGCCACCTTTTTCAAAGGATTGGCTACAAACATATGTCATTATAGTGACAACGGCAATGCCAATAGAGCATGGTTTTATGGGTTTACATAGCTGCAACTCAAATAAAAACAATATGGTGACTAAACAAAATTGCTATCTATATAAAAATTAGGCCAAGTTTATGAGCGCAGAAGACACCTGGTGTATCAATGCCACAACACTGCATGGTGGCACAAAAATAGCCTAAGGTATTTAAAAAAATGTAATGCACTGAAAACAAATACATGGAAAATATGTGTATAGTATAACAGGGTATGCTGCCTTTCAGTTAGCATGTAGTTTACAGTTAGCATTCCTCTGAATAATGCCACTGGCATGATATAGAGCAGACAAGTTTGCCATGGCACCAGAATAATAATTTCCCATGTGGACTTTGCAGCATACATGTATATGTCCATAATTAGCTTTGTTCAAATTATAATAAATATTGAGTGGAGGGAGCAGATGAGATAATGATAGTTGATATTTTTATTCTTAGGTGTATAAATGTTAAACAGTTCAGAGAAAGCGATTCAGCTACAAATATATTCGTACTTGAAAAAACATTATTCATACTTTGTTTTGGGTGATATAATAAAAGAAAGAGACAGTGAAAATAAATTATCTGAATAACAATAATAATTATTAGAATAACAATAATTAGAATAAACAGTCTGAAATTAAGATTTAGAAACTTTTTGTTTGCATGTTTCTTTTTTCTAATTTCATTTAAAATAGTCCATGAGGAAAAAAATCCAGCATATTTTGTTTTATAAAATGTCATAAGGGGGATAGGTTTGGCTTTTCCCAAATACTGAGCCACCCCGGTTTATCTCACAAATTTACAATATTCACAGTTACAACAAATCTGTTCGGCACATATCACTTCTGCAAACTCTATAGAGGTGCTAGTATGTATTTCAGTGTGTGTGCCTCGGGTGAAAGAACTAAGAATATATCTGTCCACTCTTGATAAAAGCAGGTACCTAAAGGGCAAGGAGTCTTCGAGCCTTGTTACCAACCACAATGCATTCTGGTACCACCTACTGAATACAGCAAGAAGACAATCAATGACACTGTATGCACTGAGACATGCTGTAAAACCCTCAGCCCGGCTATGATAATAGAACCATCTTAAAGTCACAAGAAACTACACCGATGTTTTTGAGCACAGCTGATAGGACACTTGGGGGGAAAACGCTGTTGAGTCATCCGTGGTGCTCTAATTCTGATGTCCAATTAAATTATTTGTAGATCATTAAATATGGCAGGGGTGGGTGGTGCGTGCAGTGCATCTTGAACACTATTGGCTAATGTAGACAAATGTCCCGGTCTCGCATCCCGATTCACGAGGAAATACGTCATCAGCAAGCCATTTCATGGACACTTTAATGTGTCAGGTGCTCCTCTCAGCCCATCGCTGTGACCATGTTGGAGTGGTGTGGGTGCCCGAAGGAGGGGTGTATTGGGGTGGGCGTGGGAAGCATGTGTCCAGCGTGGCTGAAGGGGGGCAGGTGGCCCATGGACATATGTCCTGCCAGAGAGGCAGCGCTGAAGGGGGAGCTCTTGTCATGCATGCACTTGGACAGCTCCTCATAGCTCTCGCAGGCACGCTTGCTTTTCTTGGACTTGTTGGACATTTTCCGGTTGCGTGTCTGTATTCCCTCCTTCTTCATGGTCAGAGGCCGGTTCACCTGTTTGGAGAGGACAGGGGGCGGGGATGATGGGGAGATGTTCAGAAAGACCATTGCAGGTGAAGGACATTTGCACCTTTTGGCTAACATGGGGGTGGGGGGTAGGTTCCTGAGTCGGATGTGGGAGGATTTTCACATGGATTTAAATATGTTAATAATTACATTTATGTTGCAAAGATAGTTTTATGGATTAATTGTTCACTATAGTGTCCATGGTTGATTTATATGTAACACATTAAATACAATTATATTTAAAACATTGTTAGTTTACCACTTGTTTTGGGGTTGTGTTTCAAAAATGTTTAAAACCAGTGCAAACACATTATAGATTAGAATATCAGAAAAAAGGCACTTTTGCCGCAATGCATTTCAAGACAAAGTCCACAGTTTGTGTCTGGGGTTGCCCATTGCTTGAAACTCAAAGAGTGCATTCCCCTTCTGCACAAGCTGTTCATATATCTCACGACTTCTGTTACTGTAATGCTCATGCTCACGATGTGCCACAAACATTCTCTCTTTCTATACAGCCAGCCAGGAGCAATGTTGTCCACAGTTGAGTTTCTAAGCATAAACAGAGAGCTGTAAAGGAACTGTAGGGGTCTGGCGGCGTTATAAGGCAGGGAGTGTACCTTTAAACAAAACGCCTGTCCCTCCCTCTACCTATTTTTTTGTATGCCTTTAAACCTAATAGCTCAGGGCAAGGTTGATCCTGTGTGGCTCATTTAAACAGATGCAGTTCCACTCCACAACAGTCCCACCATTGTGATCCTCAAGGGGATTACGCCTACCGTGGAAACAATAATGTACAAAGAAAGAACACATCAGCGGGCTCAAGAGCAAAACTCACCACCCCCACCGAACATCACATATTCCCTAGTTTACTGTCTATGAGTCCCCTCTCCTTGACCCTGATTATCTTATTTAGATATTGGGCACAAATGGCCTCTTATGACTTACATTGTGCAGTTTGTAGTAGAGGCCACAGGCGTTGCACACGGGGTCTCCATTGGCGTTGCGTCGCCATAGCGTGGTAGTGGTCGTCTGACAGTTAGCGCAACAGGTGCCTGCTCGCCTCGCTGCGGACTGTGGAGAAACATCAGTCAATGGAAACGTCAAATTATAGAATATGGACAATGCTGTCGTATATTTAGCTTGCAAGGACATAATTTTGTTTCAGAATGATAGCCTGTTTCTGTAAATTGTAAGCACTTTATGAATTCGTTTCAGATTTTATTTAATAGATTTTTATTTTAACATTATTCAACATAAAGAAAAAAAGGAGCACTGTTTATTCGCCCATAAATTATGCCATCCTATATTTTGTGTTCTTCAAAGGCTAATAAAAAGTTAAGCCTTTTCTTATTTAAGCCTTTTCTTATTTAAATAATGTCATTGTGACATCGGGCTAAAGTCAAAATGTTCACATATTTAAATTTTAAGGATCGCATATAGACAAAATATTTTTATTTTTTTATTTTTTGTATATTTTTTACCATCCGTGCATGCTTTATTTTCCAAATTCTCTCAGCCACCTATATGCCAGGGATGGACGTCTTGACCACTAAAAAGAGGTCTGAGCCTATAGTTAGCGGACTACAGAAGGAAACACATGCTTCCCCGCGTGTTTATCTGGACTGGTCAGATATCCGGTATAGGAAACAACTGGAAGGACTCGGAACGACGCTGCTACCACCAGCGCGCACAAACGCCACAAAGAACTTTATAAGCTCCCGACCAAGCTCTGGAATACTGCAACATATCTAATGTAGTTTACTGGCCATGTCTGATGATATGTAGTACTCAACTGCTACTCAATACAGGGTGTAGCACGACAAATATGTCTAAAAGCGTGTTTATAAGAACATAGTGGCAGTGATGATTGATTGCATAGGGTTGTATAGGCCTGAGAGTTGTAACTATTCCTTGAATATATTTACTAATGCATAGGCGAACTCTAGCCTATACGTTTTTGTTAACGTTTTGAAAAAATGTAAGTCAGCATATACCAGGCCAAGGACACGACATTTTTAATTTATAGACTATAGTTGACGTTTAATAGTTAGAATAAAATAAAAATCAACATAAATAGATCAATGAAATAAACACCCTTGTAGACTATAATATGACTATTACCTTGCGCAGGTGATAGAAAACATTATACATATTAGCATATAGCATATCTAGGTCGTGAAACGTTACTTTTAGAGTTTTCTTTAAATATAGACAGGCCTATATTTAAACGTT
Source organism: Typhlichthys subterraneus (assembly GCA_027564835.1). NCBI lineage: Eukaryota > Metazoa > Chordata > Actinopteri > Percopsiformes > Amblyopsidae > Typhlichthys > Typhlichthys subterraneus. The sequence goes on from JAODUH010086515.1 coordinate 14,175, forward strand.
AAACCAGTGACCAATATTTCTTTAATTTTGGTCTTTGGTTTATAAAACAAAAAAAATTTCACAAAAACAATTCACATTTTTATTTATAGGCCTACATTAATTATAACACATATTTTAGAATGTGTTATTATTGTTTATTTAATTGTTTTATTTATTTTTTTGTTATTTTCTTCAATTATCCAAATGTATACTGATAACATCCAGATGAAACTTATCAGCACAATAATACATATCTAATAAAATAAATGTGATTTGTGCTAATATCCATGTATGTGGTGTGGAAGTATCTCCATATGAGCTGATACTGCCAGCAGAGGAACCCTGATGTTTAAAGCTGTTAGTGAGAATCAGATAATCTGTCATATCTGCTTTTGAACACACCCAGCCCCTTTGTCAAGAAAGGGGGAAGAAAGCTAACTAGAGAGAGAGAGAGAGAGAGAGAGAGAGAGAGAGAGAGAGAGCTGTACACCAATATCAACAAACATAATAACCATAGGAGCTTGTGTTTATGTCCTTAGACTGTCCCCGTGTGCAAGGGTTGGAGTGCAGGGTCCTGCTGCCGGTCATATGTGCAGTAGAGCAATAAGTGACGGCAGAAACAACAGTGATGGCCCTGGTACGCAGCCACGCCAAAGGAATAGGGGTGAAAGGGGAGCACAATTCCAGGAAACTGATTGGGAAAATATAACTTTCCTGGAATTGTGCCTCAACCCTCTTCTCTCTATCTTGCAGCCGTATTATTCACCTCCATCCCTTGCTTTATTGACTTCTACTCACCAGCCGGCGTTTGGGCTTGATAAGAGGTCTGTTCTGGCCGTTCATCTTATGGTACAGGCCGCAGGCGTTGCACAGGTAATGTCCCGTGCCGTCACGTCGCCACAGGGGCGTTGATGTTGCTCCGCAGTTCACACACTCGCGACCCTCTGAGAAGATATACTGATCTTTAGGATTCAATAGAAAACAATTCCGCATTGATATTCAATTATAGTGTGTGTGTTTGTGTGTGTGTGTGGTGTAATATGCAATCATACTAAATCTAAACGTAAGCAGAGCATGTGTTCTTCCATTGTATGTGACACTAAACAGCAACTGTATCTGTAGGGTGGGTGATAGCACCACAACAGCAAAGACGTCTAATCCTTCTAAGGAACAAAACACCGTTACTGGAGTGCTGCAGTATCCTGCAGTAAAAGCCTATGCCAGCCTGTAACCTTAAACCTTCATTCGACCATGGGGATGTTTCTCAAGCGGTGTCTTGATTTTACTGATGCACTTTTGTGGAATTGCTATAGCAATTTTTTAAAGATTCATTATATGTTTGATTAGCATGTATAACATTAAGGACAGCATTTCCTACAGTAGCCGATATTCTTGCTACCGTCGTCAAATATCAGGTAAGACAAAGCTACAGTATGTAACAAAATAACTACTCATAGCCTAAACACTAAGGTTTGGGCCCTGTGCGCCTCGGGATATTCGTTTCACACCTTTGGGCTGTATCAAGTCTATACTGTAGAGGAAGCCAGCTCTGGCGTAATTGAGTCACGGTTAACAAAAGAGGATTAGGCTATAGACATCAACTAAAACGCGCTCGTTTTCTGTAGTGCGCGCCTCACTGGCCAAATCCTCTGAACCTTTTTCGAATTATTTAAGTATTCTGATATGACATGTTAACATTGTTTACAAAATCCATACAATGACAATGACGACTATAATACATTATTGAATTTCGCCTAACTGTTATTATTGTATACTGCAATAGTGGCAAAGTAATGTAAAGTTATATGCAACAATAATTTCATTCAACAAGGAAGAGGAAGAGGATATAGATTTAGCCCAAATATAATATTATTACTATTTTAAAAATGTCTTTGTTATTATTAACATGTTTTTGCTGTTGTTATTATTATTATTATTATTATTATTATTATTATTAGGTTATTATTATTGACGTATTTGCTTGTCTGTTTCTTGTGTTATGCCCACACGTTTTTATTAGCAGCAGAAATATAAACCTTTATGTTTTGATAGCCTGGCCTATAATGTGGCTATTGTCACAAGACTCACCGGAGCAGGACCGTGTTTTGCTTTTGCATTTTGTCGTGTAGGGGGAAGGAGATCCTGCCAGCAGGCCGCCTGGGTGGAACAGACTGCTGCCGTAGTCGTGCGCAGCCGGGAGTGAGTACGCAGGGTATGTCGGTATTGGGTGATGCGTTGACTGTGTCTGAGCCCCCATCGAGACCAGACTGCTTCTCAATGGGCTCGAGCCCTCCATTTTCATCCCTTCCGATAAAGACACTTGGTATTTGATAGATTCCTTCTCGTCCATCCTCGTGGATGACGGAGACGTGCCCCCCAGGTCCGGCGATATGTCCTTGGGAGGGGTAGGGGGAAACGTGTATAGGTGAGGGCTGCAGTGGGACGTCGGCGTTAGCGATGAGGAGACCGTGTTGGAGCTGCTACTGCATGGATAGACCGCGGACATGCCGCCGGGCGAGCCAGGGCCTGTGGGATGTAGGCCAGGCTTGCTGAAGTGGCTGACGGCCCACGCGTTGTGGTGGTGGGCCGAGAGAGCGGCTTTGCCGCTATCCAGCCAGGATATTCCTGGGCTGTGAAGAAGATGAGGTCGGCATACCTGGGTCCCAGTCAGGCGGGCTGTGAAGTCACCAACAGTACATACTTAGATTATGGAGAGCGTTTTGGACAGCAGCATTTTATGTAGCCAATTTAAGATATATGCCAAGCGGTCACTAAATAATTATTATGCCTAGTGGTTTGTATTTAATGGGCTTCTCTAAACCTATAGAAAGCACGTGCAAATACAATAAGTATTTTATTAGGAAGTTCTTAATTTTATTTTTACGCACGAGGTGTTAATTTACAAGCAGAATCCCTTAATATCGTGAAGTTGATAATTGACTAAATTACAGAAACTGTCTAAATTAATAACACATTTATTGCACTTTTTTAAAACTGATTCTTGCGTGGCTGTCTGTCAGATGAAAACATGAAAACATGAAAACAGAAAGCATGGCAGACACAGGTGTGACATTACTGCTCTTACCATGCGCTTGGCTGTAGGAAACTCGTGCCCGGTGAGCAGGGTTATGGTAGTAAGGGTTTCCCTGTGAATCAAGGTGGTTAAAGAACACGTCCACTTCGTCCGGAGGCAGAAGCTGGGCCGTAGGCTCCATGTAGTTGTGACTGAGGCCTGGATGGCCGGGATGGTGCGAGTCCGGGTGCTGGCCGTTAAGCACGGCGTGGTGGTGTATCCACCGGGGCTGATCGGCAGCTACATCCATCTCTGCTTCTCTCCTGCGCAGTTTATAAGACTCGGGCGATCCAACGAGAGAATATACAGTATCCTGAAATATGAAACTTTCTCAAATCGTGTTCTTTGCAAAGTCCGCTCCCTGTAGTGACCTAACGTTAACTTTCCGCAGACTGGAGCTTGCTCGCATTCCAATGGTCTTTGAAACGATGCTGGAACAAAACATTGAGTCTTGTTAGACACGGGAAACCTGTAACCAGAAAATATAAATTGTAGTAAATGAGGACTATTATGGCATCTTACGAGAGCCACGACTGGCCACTTGTCACCTATAGATTTCGTGATGCGGCATCCATGTTACGCATAAGTATAAATAAAATAGCCTTGTCTTAGGCAATTTAAAAAACAATGTGCACAGATACAAATACTAAGTCGTGCTCCCTGGATTATAACACAATGATAATAAAACAATTATAGGAGAAGTGAACATTACCAAGTTCAAGGCTGTTGGGAATATTGCTTCCTCTTCAGAAGTAACGGTGTTACAGTTCCAAACACATTGCGTTTGGTTCTCTGCTTAAAACTCCGTCTTGGGGGACAGTAGAGCAACACGTTCTCTGATCTGACTGCCAGCGCTGGCGCAAGGGTTGTCATGCCCGTAAGGCGGGGTCATAACTTTGACAGCCAATCAGATCTTCCCTCTTCCCCTCCCTCCCGGAATTCTCCCTCCTGTACTGTAAGGCCTCCAGCATATTCTTATATCATCATACGTATTAAGATTGGATGTGTATAATATCATCTTGCTTTACTCTAAAAGGTTTAAAATATACTTACAGTATGATGAACTATAAGTTGTATAGTTCTACTATTAGCTGATTTGCTCTTGGCTCGATATTAACCTGAATGAGTCAGGATGAAAATATTGTATGTATAGCCTCTGAATACAAAATGTGTCAAATCAAACTTAACAATGATCAGATATCCATAATTGAATGCCATCATAGCCTACTGGACATAGTCAACAGAGTCTCTTCCTCCACCCGATCTCCGTGCGCGCGCGCGCGTGTGTGTTTGCGTGCGTGCGTGCGTGTGTGTAGCAGGCAAACTTTGGCTGCGTGAGTGGCATGCGATAATTGGAATGGGAACGTGCAACACTGCCGCCTGCTTGACGCCGTCTCGTGACGTCAGCGCATCTTAGTGTATAGAACGTTGCCTCTATAATCAGGACATGAACTTCTCATAACACCAAGGGACTGAGAGAGATGCCATAGCACGGGATGTGTTCAAGTCCCAGCGGGTGGACTCGAGGAACTCTTTCCAAGAGGACTGCAATTGATATTTACAAGTGCAGCATTAATTATTGATAGCATGTGTGTTTGACCTATGCTTTGATTTTGAAGGCTAATAGCATGCGGAGATTGATTAATTTCAGCATCATCTGACTATTTTATTTTTTATTTATTAACTAGAGTTTTCTAACATGTATATTCGGTTATTAACTCTATCTCCAACCCACCCCTATCTCCCTTTTGGTTGGTTACATTATGAAAATCACACCGTCACGCCTGTCTTTCTTTAAAGGCTATTGTTTTTAGACCATATATTCGTGTCCTCTTTCAGACCAGATGATCCCATTAAAACTATATGCCATGGCTTCATGGGTATTGTATCAATAAGAAATTCCGATTGGTATACTGTAATGCTGCTAGAGCACTACTAATATAGGCTATATGCCTATACATCAGCAATGGGAAGTCGAAGAGCTTTTGGTATGTGATTCATCAGCTGTTGAGTGTCCCTGCTACGCGACCAATGTGGACATAACTTTCAAATATGGCGATGCATCTAAAGCCAAAACCTTTACTTGGTGGATCACAAGATCACACCCGCCTTAATAATAATACTAATACTACTACTACTACTACTACTACTACTACTACTACTACTACAACTAATAATAATAATAATAATAATAATAATAATAATAAAACAAATAGCCGTAAAATTATTTGATGATATTTCGGAGATATTGTCTGCATGCAAACGGGCGTAGAAACAGATATATTTCAAATAATAGAAAGTTCATTATATTTTAGTATTTTACCAAATATAGAATGTTGACACTGAGGAGTGTCATAACTTTATATTAATATTATATTTAACATGGCCCTCAATATAAGGATGCAGGCAAAAAAGCAGCAATTTGATCTACCATCTTTATTTCCTCAGAGACATCAATCAGTAGGTTATCTGAAACGAAACACACAATGCTCTAAAAACCTGAGCCTTCTGGGGGAAATACTGTGTCGCATACAAGTGCCAATATTAGTGCTCATCAGCATGATAATGTGCACGCGCTCAGAGCGTGAGCCCTTCTGATCCGGCAGGGCGCGCGGAGGAGAGCATGCTAGATGTGCACGCGATAAAACCTTATCAGCGTCAAACATCCTCCTCCATTTCAGTATTTTACCTTAATTCAGTTCTCTATTATCTTTCTTTATTTCTTTTACAAAAACAGCTTGGTAATTTATGAATATATAGTACCTGATATAAATGGAGTCTCATAAAAAGTTAATGTAATTTATACATATTATTAATATTATTATTTTTAATTACCAGTAATAACAATGTGTTGTTATTATTATTATTATTATTATTATTATTATTATTATTATTATTATGTATAATAATAATAATTATGATGATAATTATGATATTTGTATAAATTGTGCATCAAACATTAACTATCCTTTTCTAAACTCTGAGCACTAAGACATTAATCTGTGCGAGTGCTTGAGAGAGAGAGAAAGAGAGAGAGAGAGGAGGATCCTCGGTTCTGTGTGATTCTAACCCATCCCCGGGTAATTTTTCATCAGTGCTGGCTAATCTTTGTTCTTTGTGAAGATAATAAATAGCCTAATCGTTATCAGCGAGCTGCTGGAGGTGTCAGGAGAATGGGGCTGATCGGCCCGGGAAATAGGCTCCAAAGTGCCGCGGAATAAATGGCATTTCTTATCTCACTCTCCCAGATTATCGCCGTCTTTTCAAACTCGCACAACAAATACATCCAATGCAGGGAATGCATTATTTACTGGACGAGATCCCTTTAAGTGATAGATGGGAGGGGTATGCAAGGGGGACTTGCGTGGCAATATTTACAAGTTTAATGGTCTGCGTGTGCAAAGGCTTCATGCCGGGTATTTGGACAGAATAAATACATCTCACTGTTCCATTATTTTCAGGTTATCTAAGAAAGCCATCTGAGATCCAAGCTCTTTGTTGTAGGCTATACTATCGTACCTTATTGCGTTCATGTTGGATTTCACTGCGGTTAGGCAAGCACTTTTACCCAGGGAGAAATTATTTTAAATTATGTTTTTAGCCATTTGGAAATATGACTATTACAATGTTTTTATAATATTAATCTATTCTAAATTATTGTTGTGAAATATATACATTTTTATATGTTGCATGTTTAACAGGCCCATTAATTGGCTTGTTGTTTCTTCATTTGATGCTTATTTTTAATGTGGTTTACTTATCCTTAAATTAATATATGTTAAGGAGAAAGACGTGAATTATTTATTAATATTGCATATTCTACTGACAATATATATTTTTTAGAATATAAATACCTGTCTGCTCATACTGATACTTTACATAAATTCCACAATTGTTTTATACATTAAATTACTTTTTATTTTATTTGATTTTACGTCTATTTAAAAAATGTAACGCGCTTGAAAAAGTGTGAAGATATGATACTACGTAGTCTCTGTTGTGTCACTAAGGGAGAGTGGGAGTGGGAAAATAAGGCATTTTCCATAAACTCGATGGTTAATAACCAGGTCACAAGTCCAGGGTGCTAGGCGGGCTGATGGTTTCCCGGGTAACACTGATAACAGCTAGTCATTTTCCATATCTTTGCTAGAGTATATTATATTCAAGGATTATAGTTCAGCTTCTCGAAAAGGTCAAATACAAAGTCATGAAAGCAGGCGTATTTTGGCTTGCCTCCCCCGGAGCTTGCATTGCGTCTTGCCTCCCCCAATGTTCTCGTGCCATTTTGTTGGCATCCTTTGATAGGCTACTATACCTGGACTACGGTATAAATTGATCTAATTTAATGCCTACTCATAAAGCTGTATGGCTATTAATTAAAACGTATGTATGACATTGGCATGCGGAAACATTTTCTTCCCTCATCACGTTCATAATTCAAATCCACTGCCATTCATGGCCAAGAATGGTATTCGGGGCAATGGCATAATCAGGCAGACAGCGACACCTAGCGCAAAAACGTTTAATGACCTGTATGCACATTGTGCGGACAGCACGCATGTCCCAGGTTGATCTTTGTGTAGCTTTTAAAAGTTTAATCGTTGAAAAATGTGGATTAATTCATCTGAATGTCATAAGATTCCATGACTTTGTCCACACAGGGCACCCGAACACACAAAATACATTTCGATAATTTTCATAACATTTTGGGTGTTTTATTTAACGTGTGTACACACATGGTGTCAATATAAATGGATGGGTGAGACTACAATTAGTGTATACAATTTAGTTAGGCACATGATCATTCATCAGATGGACAAACATCCTAGACCACTGTGTGAGTGTGTTTGAGCACAAAAAATAAAAAGTTTAAAAGAATCATATTTATACACCAATAGTAGTGTACCTATAACAGTAGTAACTAATGTAGTAAGTGTAAAGTAATGAACAATTTCCAGGAATATATATTATTGTAGTAATTATTTGAAAATATACAAGTAATTCATGAATAAGTACTAGTATCCAATGAATAGTTACTTGTAAAATTTAAGTAAATGCTAAATAACTATTCCATTTGGAACTAGCTTGCAATGTATTAACAGTAAGATAGTAATTTTTGAACTAGATAATGAATAAATACCATTATCTAATGAATAGTTACTATAAAAACAGATAGTAACATTTTGAATAGAAATTGTCTACTAGTATTCCTTTACTGCACAATTGGAAAATATATTAGTATCTATTGGAATAGTTGCAAGTCTAACTCTCTTTAAAATAGTAAATGTCTAAACTGATAGTTTGGGTCTACTGTATGGCGTTTCTTACCAGTCCTTTTTGACCATGAACATATGTTATTTTGTGCCACAACTTAATTAAAAATGTTAAATGTTTAAAAATAAATTACTAATTTACTAATCATAGACCCAACCTATGTGATAAATAGCACACTATGTTTCATCTGAGCATTTTTTGTAGTCAAAACAATCCATAAATTGTGCATTTTTACGAAATTGTATAAACTAAAGTCAAGGCGGTCCATGGCCACTAATAGCAAATAGAAGTTCAAAACTTGGACTTTTCACAAGAACTTGAAGTGATAAAAAGTGATTAACACAACATTAGATGGTAATGTATGCATTACTAGGGATTTATAGTCATATTTATAGTAATTTTTGACGGGGAACTCCAAATTAACAAACATGAATGGAACAAACAGAAGGGTTAATGTCCATGGTCCACTTAACATAATTTCTGTTGTTGTTTAAACATAGCATATTTATTTGTGCTGCCTTGCCATTTCAATAGTCTTGATAAGTAATACATTAGAGGTCAGAAGTTCACTGCTACACTCCTGCCCTTGAGAGCCTCAGGACAGTCGCGTTTATACTACACTTTTCTAACAACCTGTCATTCAAAGTCTGTCTCCATCAGTATCCAGGGAGTTGTAGAATTCCAAACAGTCTTTTTCTAAACCTGTGCTGTTCATTTACCACAGACATGATGATGCTTTTATATTTTCTTTAACCCACATCCTCCATGTGTATGCATGTGCGTGTCTGTCCAAGTGTGTGTGTGAAAGAGCGAGTGTGTAAACAGGGATGCATGCTAACTTGTCACACCGCATGGGGACAGGGAGGGAGGTGTGGGAGGTACACATGTTTAGGTATAATACGATCATTCATATTTTAGCCTTGTTTAACCATTAGCATGCCGTTCCCTTGAACATGCACCCCATCTAGTTATCAGAGGTTGCTTATCATAAGACATCTAGTAGTCTTTAATTTCTCTCTCTCTCTCTCTGCCTCTCTCTCTCTTTCTCTCGCTCTCTCTCTTAGTTCCAATATGCCCTCCTTCCTTATAGTCACAATGTGAAATACATTCAGACAGAATGTAAGAAATTAGCACCCCAATAAATGTGAGTGTGCTTTTTTTTACAGTACCTTTGTTCATAAAGGATTGTAATAGTGTAAACTTTCATGCTTTATTTTTCCCTTACTCTCTCTCTCTCTCTCGCTCTCTCTCTATCTCTCTCTCTCTCTCTCTCTCCCTCACTCTCTCTTGTTTTTTAACACACACACACACACACACACACACACGCACACACACACACACACACATTGTTTGGGCTTACTTAAGATATTGTTTGTTAAATAAATTAAACAACCTGACGTGTTAGGACAGGTGAAATCTGTTGTGCTGATTAAAGAAGCAATACAACTGATTTTGTAGAATGGCATGATATTTTCTCTTCACAGAACAGTGCGATTAGGATCTAACCTGAACACATAGAGAGGTGAGAGGCCCTGGTGCACAACCAAGCAAGAGGAAAAGTGTGAGTAAAGTGTGAGACACATGTACCCCATCACACTAACAGCGTCATTAAATAGTAGCATACCTGTAAAACACCAGTCTCCAAGGTAACTCAGGGAGAAATCTAGGCAGTTACAAAGAACAATACCAGACCATAGCCAATACAATTCAAAAGAAGGCAAAATAATACAGACACTGGACAGATTGGAAATAAATTATAAGGACAAACACATCTATGTTTGCTATGTTCAGATAATACAGAAGAACATCTACGAGATGCAGACACAATTGTGTAGATGCTGAAGGTGTGCTTGACGCCATTTGCCAGGCATGGTAGAGAGGCAATGTGATTGTCTGGGGTGCTTTAGTGGTGGTTGTAAAGTAAGAGATTCATACAGACAGGTTAAAACAGATCTTGAAGGATCACTCCATTTTGCAATGCCATGATGCTATGGTGTTTTCTTTACAATTTCTTGCATTGAAGTCTATTCTTCTATTCCCAGATCAAGAATAGACCGATAGATCAAGTTTGAACCTGTAATCAAACCCGCAAAACAGTTTTAAGATGTGCTAACCTACTGTAATTACAAAAGGGATTATTGATTTATCCATTTAAAATAGGCCATGACCTGCCTTACACTCCAGAACATTAGGTGGCGGTGTAGGCACCTTAAAAGTTGGTTGCAAACTGCCAATAAAATCTAAAGAAGAAGAAGCATGATCAATTTTCCTTTTTATAATAATACATTTGGATTAGCTCACTTGGATATCATGCTCTTGGGCCACAGGGGTGAGGAATATATGCCTCTGTACACCTAGATATCCCATTAATAATCACCAGTTTACAGCTACAGTGGCCATGCCAATAACAATGTATTTTTAAAGAGGATCTGACATATTTTCAAAATGCAAAACATGTTGAATTTGAGAAAACACTACTTTTAATATACTGTAGCATGCTGTTTGTTATCTTAGACAATGCATTTGAGGGTGGAAAATACAAGTGTGTATTAGGAAGGACATGATTCCACCATGCCTTAGTGTCTGAACGAAGATACAATAGTGGTCTAATTCACACAAAGCCTACTTGCTTACCTCACATTTTATGACATCAGGTCATGTACTGTCTGTATGTATCAAAAGATAAAGCCATTGGCAACACAGATATTAGAAACCCACTGAGTGTGATCTCTTGTGCCATCTGGCCTTTGATGTGATACCTAAAGACCAATGCTTGTTTATTTACTAGACTTTTACCTGATATTACTGAGTATTAATTTAACCTTACACTAGTGAAGTAGCAGGCTACTTGTATTCTCAGTGGGTTGCTTGCATTCATACAGTCAATGTATCATTCATGAAGTTGATACACCTAGACAACATACAAAGGCTGTAAGTTTGGTGTCTGATTACATAGAAGTTTCACTTTATGATAAATATAAATGATGTTATAAAACTACTAACCATGACACAACCCAGCCTCCAGGCTGTCTCCCAGTACACTTCTCTTCCTACCCACTAGCAAGGCCTTTCACCTTGAAACGACAAGGAGACTGCGGCCACCAGTGTTCTCTCCAGCACCCTACCCCCTCCTCTCCTCTCCACCCACCCGCCCCATCCCCTCACCACATCAGGATACACTTGTTCTAGTGAATTCCGGTTTCTAACGGAACGCTGGCCTGCTCTGGGGGGGCTTGTTGCATGCGTCGTGTTATTGGCAAGCACATGTCCTCTTGGTGGTCCTGTGGTCTAGGAGGGGAGCCTCCAACGGCCTGTTCGCCACACACCTTTAAAAGCCTCACCCGGTCACATTTCCTCCCCCCCATGCCCCTCCATGCCCATGCGTGTGAAGGACATTCTTCACCTCTTCCAGCATAAATTATTGTAGGAGAAAATAATGTCAGAGAGAGGACATTGTGCTACAAATGCATTTCATTCGCTTTCTGTGTTATACGTTAGATTATGGCTTCACACGTTGTATGCACAAATATAGCTTTTTTATGGCAATACTGGAATTGTCAGTGGGTGGGGTGGGGGGGGGGATTTTTCATTAAATCTCAAATAAAATAACCTGGCGCAGTATTTAAATTCATCATAAGTTTCTTGGGCCTTCTCAGGCCAGTGTTGGCCTTTGACCTTATCACCAAATATGACACCCCCGGTGTCAAGAAAACGCATTGCAGTCTGGCAATTTGTTTGTTTAGTAGTTTATCACATTTATGTTGCTGTAATGTTTTGCTGTATTACTTGTCATTTGTGATGCTGGTTAAAATTAAAGCACTTCAACATAGCATTGAACTGTTATATTAATATGTATTTCCATCCCTCACCTGCCATCAACCTGTTCAGAATTGTATTTTATTTTATTTTATATGTTTTTTTGTCATGTTCTGCCATTTAATGGATCACATGTATATGCAAAGCATGAACGGTTCTAAGAGGCATATTTTGAGTTTACAAATTGCGCTTAGAGTAACCTAAGTAAGTCAGACGGAGAGAACGTTCCAGATCAGTGACTTTTGTCTTCACTAAGCAATACTGCCCTCTTGTGTTATGTAGAAGTATGAATCTGTAAAGTGTTAGCATTTTGTGTTACTGTTAGTTGATGATAGAAACCGTCCAGGTGGATGGGCAGGTGCTGCTAGAATGCATAATAGCCAACATATTATAAAGGTATGTCTCATTTATGGTTTATATATTCCCTTTGTTGGTCCAAAATGTTACATAAAAAAACTTTACATGAATTACCCTTCAAATGTACCCTTGAATCTCTGAGATCACTGCATTGTCATATGTAGGTTACACACTAAATACACTTAATAATTTAAATCCTTGACAAACCATAATATAGAACTATACATGTAGTACTTGTAGTACATGTGCATACTTAATTATTTGTATTAAACTTATATAAAACCTAATTCAACTATATGTCTGACCCACAGGTGTATGTTTTGACCCAGTGTTTTGTACAGGTGTTATCTGGTTTCTGACCTCATCCATGCAATTCTCTCTCTCTGTCTTATGCTTGTTGTGATTTGTGATTAATAACCTTGTGGTAATAAAGCATGCTGCTATGGACATATACTCAGCAGGTGATAGTATTAATAAGACTGACTGTTCTCGGGTGGTACATTGTACCAATCCAGGTCACATGTAAGCCTCCCTCAGGGGAGCAGTGTTTCTCAGAGGGAGGCGCCGGCTAACCGCTGCCCATCTTGGGTTTCCGGCCCTGGGGCAACAGAGCTTGCCGGTACCCCACCAGCCTCCAGACCCACCGCTATCACCCTACTCCAGGCACTGAACCAGGATACTGTGGTGACACAACCCTGGGCCCTGGTTCCTCCCTTGTCAACAAGAGTAATGGATGAAGAAAGGAGGAGAGGACAGATGAAGAGAACAGGGGGAACAGGAGTGATAAACGAGAGAAATTGGAGTTCAGTGAGAAGGCGTGGAAAGAGACAGTGCGTGTGATGATAAAACCATGGGAGAGTTTGTGGGTGGTAGATAACGCTGTAGCCAGAGACGTACTGATGCACCGTAGGCAGAGGTGACGGAGGAGAAGAGGATTATGGGACCACTTTTCATCTCAGCCATCGCTCATATGGCTGAGATGAAGTCGAGGGTTTCCACACATCCGCATATTCCATCAACTTCAATTGTATGGTGCGTCACAGCTTCAGCATTTATGAGCAGGTGGGTATTAATTGAACCAGAATCATATTATCTCTTGCAACACTAATGCACGTCGTGCATCTATCAAGCCACCAGGGGGCAGAGAATAGAGCCTTTTAGGAAAATACCCCCTCCACACACACACACACACAACACCGCATATAAGCACGTGAGAACACACATACATACACACAAGCAACATACATACACACATGCGCACGCACACATTCACACACACACACACGCACACACACACACAAGCCCATTAGTCATCAGTAATCAAGACCAATTACAGAGGCCACTATTAAGTACATATCAACTTTCTAGTGGGTGTGTGTGTGGCATGATAATTATGTCGGCGTGATCAAACTGTCTTTACGAGGAGCTCCTGCTCTATTGCAGACTTGTTTTTATCAAGCCAAGCACATCACGCTCCTCCCAAACGTATCTCATCTTTGGCCTTTTCCTGTGTGTCTCGGTGTGCTTGTGCATATAGCTTTCTGTCTGTGTGCGTGTGTGTGTGCCAATGCTCATATACTGTATATTTGCAGATGCATATGCATTTACATGCGTGTGTGTGTGTGTGTGTGTGTGTGTGCGCAAGAGAGAGAGAGAGAGAGAGAGAGAGAGCTTGTGCCAGTCATATATAGTGTGAAATACAGTGACTGGTTGACTGTGTAGATCAGAACCCAGAGCGGTGTCTCCCCCCCCCCCGAGACACACACACACACACACAGGTATTATTAGACCCCGCTTGATGAGGGACTAGCAGCCCACCGTGAGCACTGCTAAAAAGGGCTTGGTGGTTTACACATCCCATGACTGCCCATCCCCACCAACCCAAAGACGAGGCTCTACACTCACACACCAACTACAAACTCCCAGAAAAGCCCTGTGAACCACAGCCAGAGAAGCCGCCGCCCGACTGACGCCAGCGCCAGAGTTTGTGTGTGCGTGCGCGTGTGTGTGTGTGTGTGTGCGGGCATCGGTAGGCACAACAAAGTGTCTACAGCCCCTCATGTCCAAGACACGCTTGGTTCTGGGAAAGCGTGAGAAAGGTGAGGTAACAGGTTTCAGAGAGAATGGATCTCCTCTCTAGGCAAACGATGAAATCAAATAAGAACAGCGATGGTTTTGGCATAATATATAATACACTGAGCCTTGTGGGCATAGAGCAATGGATCATCATGAAATGGAAGTGAATAAGAGTTACCAAAAACGCCAGTGCACAATATGCTATACCGTTGAGTTGCTAACAATATGTGCACTAAGGACCATAACTGTACTGTCTGTCCTACCAAAGGGTGACTGAATCTACCACCCAACTGTCAGGTTGCCCCGCTAAGGAATGTTACCTTGGAGAGCGAATTACATATTTTCTCACCTATCATAGTTCTTACACATATGTGAGTTGAACTTGTTACAAACAGAGGTGCATGTAATTCACCTGGTTTGGACAGCAGGCGTCGTGATTTCATGCAAAATATTGACAGGAATCGCTGTATAGAGCATCATCAAAATATTGTTTAGGTCTTTTAGACACGATATGGCTGTAACACTCAGTTTTGTTGATTAATTACAAGCAATACAAAAACCTTTTTTTTTTTTTGAAACTTACGAGAGGGCATATTCTTTCAACCTGTACTCTCTACACACAGAGCTCCTATAGGCTCACATAGGCTTTAACTGTGTAGACAAGTGCATTTTGTGTGTATTTTATACTGGGAAGATAGTTTGATTTTGATTTTCTTTATTGTTTTACACAAACTGAGGATCAGCATTTTAACATTTAAGAAAATAGACAGATTTAGTCATTATTCAAGTTCAGATTTATTCCTATAATAATTTCAGCTGCCATATTTGTGACATATTTATTTATACATACATAATACAAACAGCTGCTGGAGGAAATTGTAGTGATATTTGGCAGGTTTACATATTTATTAGAGCATTTAGAACTGTAAAATTGTTTCTTTTGTCTTTTGCAGTTGGCTGTCAGTAAATTGTAACAGTACTGTGTCCAATTATACACAGTTAATTAAACATAATGCATAACAAATCAGCCATTTTATCACTGTAACCTACAGTACAATCCTCGAACCTGTTTATTACATTCATTGACATTCATTATCATGTTCAGCCTCACTCTAACCAAGTCCAACAAAGTTACAATGCCTTGTCTTCATCTCTACACTCTTAAAGGAGTAGCGCTCTCCAGATCGTCCGTCTGTCAGGATATACCATGTTCCCCAGTAGATGCCATTGGTTAGACCGACGTAGCGCCCGCGGTAATACCGTCCGTTTAGGTTAGCTGCCAGGCAGGCATCGAACCACCAACCTGCGCCGTAGTACTGAGCACAGTTGCCAGTTGCGTAACGGTCGTGATCCCTGTCAGCGGTGCTGAACGCTCTGCCGTCGTGGTTGTAGCGTTTGCTGTAGCTCAAGGCATTGCCTGCATCACCGGAGTACTCCCGCGCTGTCAAGCGGTACCTAGGAGCGGTGAGATGCACGACATGAGACATACTGGCTCACACACACCGTTTGTGTGTATAAGGTACATACACTAAACTGCACACACTCAAGCAACTATAGAAACCAATACTGTATGTGCCATTGCAATGCTTAATGGCACATAACATTCTGACACATTTGTGCTTGATTTTCCACTGTTCAAAGCGTTGTGTGTGCTTATGTTGTCCTTTTCAATGTTGTCTCGATGTGAACCCTGGCTGCAAAACCCTTTTCTCCTAGTGCACCTAAAAATAACATAACATAACCTATCCAAACTATGCTGTATGATATGTGCCATACGAGATGCAGTTTAATCATGTCATAAAACACACGCATTATATGTTTGTGTGTATCAAGTTTAAAGGGTTCCCACTGGTCATCATGGAATATTATGGATGTAAAAAAAAGTCTATTTTAGACATAAAAAGGCATGGGAGGGTGAAATCATTGACCCTCCCCTCCAAATCTGTTTGCAGCATGTTTACATTTTAGTTGCCATTCATCTGGAGGTGGTAATACCTTAATAATCATCTTTGTTCAGTGTTCACATTGTTGTGAAGCTGACAATTGCCTTAGAGTGGGTTCCCACTCAATTGACTTAGAGTGGGAACCCTGCGTTTACAAATGGCAGACCTTCCAGCACATCGGAATCACCTTTGCGCCTCAGTTGCCACTTTAAAGTTGTTGTAGGTGGCGTGACGTCTCTGCTGGTGCCAGTCTTCCAGCTCGATGCGTAGCTGGTGCTGGCCACCAGACGTGATGGCGTGGAGCGCTGCATTCCCCAGCCAGTGCTCCCCCAGCGCGGAACCAAAACCCTCCCTGTATTCCTGCCACGTGCGGTTGAAGTCCACCGAGCCGTCGCGTCGCATCTGGAACACCGTCCAGCCACCGCCCGCTGTATCCATGTCACATTTAGCCTGCGCACACACCAGGAAGACACATCCCTGGTCACCACTAACATAAAGGTGACCTCCTCCATTCTATTCTAGAAGCAGCCGTAACAGAACCGCTCTGGCCCAGTGTGAGCCTACAAGAGCTGCAGGGGGAGGAGTAGAGAGGAGTGTGAGACATGCACACTCAGATTGAACCAAGACAACAATGCCTTTGTACTTGTTCTTCCACCACAAGGGTCATTTCAGATACAAAGCTAGGACTATTTATATAGAGTAAACCAAATATACAGTAGATTTACACGTAAGTGACCTCTGCTTCCTAATCAAACAATGCAGTGCATGCGTTAAGTCAATGTCGGGATCTTCAGGAGAACCTTGCATATTCAGGCTTAGTTTTGTGTGTGTGTGTGTGTGTGTGTGTGTGTGCGTGTTGGTGTGTATTCATATTACACCTCTACAGCGGGCCGATGCAGGTCAGGCTGGATGGTGTAGAATCCATTCTCTGTGATCCCCAGCCTGTAGATTTCTGCACAGTCCTGAGGGTGTAGCCTTGCCAGTGGAGGCACTGAGAACCACACCATCCTTTACATCCAACCAACCATCCTTTACACGCTGTTTCATTAACACGTTCCCTCGGTACCATTACAAACAAGTTAACATCACTCTCGGTCACTCATTCACCACCTCTGCGTAAACACACACTCTTTAAAGTTTAGGGTGTAATACACTTCATTACATAAACAATTCAGCAATGGTCAGCCCTCAAATTCCAATGCTGTAAATTCAAATGCTGATCTATTGTACCATCCTATAATATTGTACTGTTTGGACACAGCTACAGCAATACTGCATCTAAAGGACCTCACCTGTACTGGGATTCTGCGTGATGCCCTTCAGTAGAAGCAGCAGATCTTTTTCACCCTGCCGTCCCACCGCTGCACCTTCTAGACATCCACACAAAGAGAAATTGCATGCATGCAGGGCACGCAAACAAAGCCACCGTCTCCTTTATATCTACTGTAGAGGACGGCTAACACTGTATGTACAACTCACTTTCCTTGTGTGTTTGCATGTGGCAGAATGTCACCTCTGACCCACACCAGCGAGGCCTAAGCCTGTGGGAACTGTGGGAACTGTGTGTTCATGCTGAAGTGAGCAGGGGCAGCACGCTACTCACCCAGCCCCTTGGCCATCGCCCTGAGTGCCTGGCTGTGACAGTGAAGGTCACACTCGGTTAGCACGGCCGCCATTAGTGCCAGGATGGCTCCGAGGGACTCGTTTTCCTGGAGGGCTTGACTCTGGCGGGGGCCTGTTTCCTGGAGGGATCGCATGCAGCGCTGTAGCTGAACTAGTCGCTCTTTCACGTCCCAGGTCTGCACACACATTACAGCAGTCTCGTACCGTCAGGTGTTAAGGGAAGGTGTTATGGTGTAGCCGCTTTAGGCAACATTAGCATGCATGCGTTAGCTTGTCTGATCACAGTGCACAGTAAATGCTAAATCCACAGACATGCAAAGCACAACCGCATGTAACGGCGCAGCTCATTTAAGCCACTTACACTTATGTCACCCGTGGCAGTAATGTCCCCGTGCACACCTGTTGTGGCGTGAGCTCATCAGAGGGCCTTGTATTAACGCGGGTCTAAATTTGCCTGCGCTTTGATTGTCTGTCTGTGTGCCGTGTAGCAAGCTAATGCCGAAACTCCCAAAGGAAGGCGTATGGAGGCTATTAAAGGCTGCTTGGGGGTCACAGTCAGGGACATGGGGGACAAAAGGTCTTCTTCTGTCCAGTGATGTCATGTCATTCACTGCCTCGCACTTGCTCACATGACAGCACAGTGTATTTCGCAGACTTAAAGGTGGAATCGGCAATTGTAAGCTGTCCATTCTGTGTGTGTGCTGGGAAGATAATCTGGTGTTTCTACACCTCTGTGAATGGGAGCATAAACAAAGTGGTGCAGGCCGCACCACACAAGAATATCCTAGCCTTGGCGGTGTGTTTTCCAATGTGTGGGGCGGAGCTTCTGAGGGAGCACCCTACGGCATTGAAGGTAGAGGTGTTTTTGTTTTGATCAAGTTCAAATGTCAACAAGCTTTCTCCAGCATCCCTGACTGCACCTTAAAATACACTGCATATAAGTGGAAGAATTCCTCAACGCTCAACACGTGAGGACAAACACGGGTTGTGCACCTGTCCTGGAGAGACACAGTGATACAATAGAGTTGATAGGGGCTCACCTAACCTTCCCTCTTCCTCCATTTAGATGGATAATGCTCCACACAATGTTTCCACACCAACATTCACGTTTCAGCCACACTGCACAGAGGGATCGCGTCTCCTGGTGCAAAACGCATAATGACCTTACGCTGAACTGTGTGTGATGCCACTCACCTTAGGCTGAACCTTTGGCAGGTCCTGCCTGCGCTCTGAGACTGCCATGCGACAGCCCGCAGTCCCAGCTTGACCCTCGCAGGCTGCCGTCTGCACGGGCGGCACGGCCACCAGGCTGTGCCCGCATGGAGGCTGAGTGCAGGCGGGCACGGTGTCTGGAGATAGGAGCACGCCCGTGCAGAGTGACAGCAGAGAGAGCGTTCCCAGAGGGCAGAGCAGCATCATCAAGTCAAAAACAAAGAAAAAAGCCTGGCTTCACTTCTTAATAGTCCTTCCTGTGTCTTTGTCGATCACTATCTCCGTGGTTACCTGCCTACGCTGCTCTACAATAGCTGCACCTCTATCTCTCTCTTTCTTGATCGTCTATGGTCTTTCCTTTATGTTTAGATCTCTCTGTTTGAGAGGCAGTGTTTTCTGTATCCTGCTCTTTGTTTCATCTTCTCAGGCTCTTTCATTGCTCCATCCGCCTCCCTGTTGCACCTCTGTCTCTCTGTCTCTCTCTCTCTCGCTCTCTCTCTCTCTCTCTGTCTCTCTCTCTCTCTCTGTCTCTCTCTCTCTCTCCCTCTCTCTCTCTCTCTGTCTCTCTGTCTCTCTCTCTCTCACTCTCTCTGTCTCTCTCTCTCTCTCTCTCTGTCTCTCTCTCTCTCGCTCTCTCTCTCTCTCTCTCTGTCTCTCTGTCTCTCTTTTTCTCGCTCTCTCTCTCTGTTAGTGAGGTTGCTTTGGCTCAGATTCCTAGATAACTGCAGCACACTTTGCTGTCTGACACGCACAAATGCACCCACCCCCGACCCACACACACACACACACACACACACACACACGCACACACGCACGCACGCACTGTCATGCACGCACAAATACAAATGGATCCGAATACATGCCGTATTGGAATGGAAATCAGACAGTCAACCTGTATGTACAGTTAATGGACTGATCAGTCTGTATGGACAAGTTATCCACCTTGCACATCAATTTTCTTGATCGGAAAACTGCTCATGCTGGAGCAACACAGACACATGCATGCACGCACACACACACACAGCGCATATTCATTCCATATGCCTCAAATGCTTCCGGCATGTCTGCCTGTGTGTCTCTCCTGACACTCATGTCAGAGGTTCTCACTCAAGACCTTTTGTGTTGTCCTGCTTTAGTAGCGTGTGTGTTTACAAAGCAAGTTCCTAAGAGGTCATAAAGACTAGGTGGTCAATAGGTGTGGGAGTCAGGAATTCCTCAATAAACACCACAGTCATCCTGATCAACAAGACACACTGAAACTAACACGAAATGCAAACAGCGACGCACACGTATGCGATCACACACACACACACACACACACGCACACACACACACACACCCGCAGCTTCAGGTAATCTTAACCATTAAAAGTAAAATATTTGCATAATCATCAATGGGAATTGATGCCTCATTATTTGTTTCTGGTAAAAAGTTAAAAGTATCCTGGATCAACAAATTGTCATTTACACAATAGTTTCACATGCTTCTTATTAGTTAAAATAATAATGGTAATGTTTTTTACCAACATATTGTCATTCTCTTTAGAAATATGATAGCCTATTCACATTTGAGTAAATTCTCTCAAATCTAGTAATATAATATTTTGTAATGATGTAAATTACAATTAGGTTATTGTTTCAATGCAAACTGTAAAGGTAGGTTCAAATTGTAGTATTTAATAATAATTTTTATCTGGAGAATTCGAGGCTCACCGTAGTGGTTCACCCTGTTGCTCCTCAGATTCTGTTTGTTCATGAATATCAATAGAAAGACAATATTGCCCTCTAGTGGTGATTCTTCGTTGTTTCCATACACTATAAACTGGCTGTTTAAATGCTTTTCTCGTGTAGGACTATCCAATCATTTTTTCTAAGATGTATTTTGATAAATAACATGGATATCAAAAAGTGGTGACCAAAAGAATAGTGTTTAACGCAATTGAAAACACAACAGAAAGTTGTCACAATAAGATAGGACTAATATTTCTATTGGTCTGACATCTTGTCTGCATTATCATTATTGCAACATACCGTATTTCAGGTTGTTAGACCGTGGTTGTCCTCCATTGGTAGTGTACAGTATTATATCGTCTTCTCGATATTTAATAAAGATAAGAGTCATATAGCGTGACATGCCATCATGCACCAGCACGGTCATGTGTCCAAATGTTTAGACAGAGCAAATTTGGAGGACTATGAAAATGTGAAAAAGTGAGTCATCAATGCATTGGACTAACTGGCCATTGGACTATTCACCACCCCATGGTATCAGGTCTACATACTTCAGTCAACTATTCAATAATCTAAATGTTTTTGTGGACTAACTGTTCGAAAGCAATCCCTCTGATTATAATCCATCAATATTCGTAGGCGGGGTCGGGGCAATGTACTTGCGTCTGACGCGGCCACGCAAGTGACGTTTCGCAGAAGGAAGTGAAAGGGGAAGAGAGACCTTAGTGAGAATAGCAAATAGCTAGCTCGCTGCTTTTAAAAAGAAAGCGTATGAAGAAAACTGCCACCTTTTCAGCCCTGTTGTAGATTGCTTGTTCTTGTATGCGTTGTACTTTATTTAAGATATCCGGGGAAAGCTTGACATATTTTCTGGTTCGAGGGTAAGACGTTATAGGCTTGCTAACGAGTTGAATACCAGCGGACTAGCTCGGTAGCTAACGTGACGACTAGTCGCTAGCTTTCTCAACAATAATAGCCAGCAGTTAAAGCGAACCACGTCAACAGAAACGTCGTTCCTGTGTGGCACAAATTGAAAGTAAGTTTTTCACACGACAATGATGATAACAATTCTTCAGAATATTCTACTTTCTACGCCAATGTACCGTATGTGTATAACGCCAATGCTCCTGTCGGTAAATGTGAAATGTATTTCAAGAAGCTGGTTGGCAAAAGAAGAAAAGAAAACAAGGACGGTCTGTGTTGGCTTTGATCTCCGTCGATTCCAACAAAAAAATATTTGAACTACAGATCAGTAGACAACAAACCCCGAATAATAGTCTGGTCCACTAGTGTTCACATTAATTGTAAAAGTTTTCAATGAATTTAAAATGTACCTGATTTTGCACCAGTTTTATACTGTATGTTGTTTGTTCAGCAAAATGTCCTTTACTTACAAGGTATCAACATAAACTAGTACACGGAATTGATTGTGCTATCAATCGTTTTTTTCTTTTTAAATCACAGTCGACTTTGATTAGTCTTTACTTGTTTGATCTTTGGATTCTTCTGGAGTCATTCCACGGTGACTTGGCAGCTGATTGTACTTGTGGAACAGGTTATTTTGCTTAATGGAATAACTCATAAATCAAATATAGTAAGTAAATTATAGAGCGTTATCCCTTTGTGGCTTAATGACATTTTGGCTGACATTAATTTCATTTCCTCTTTATTTTGCTTCCGTAATTCTTGATGTCCACTTATTGTCAGATACTTTTTAATTTAGATTAAATTGAGTAGCCTACGGTAGCCTAGTTTTGAGGAACAATTTCAAATTGACTATTGTCTGTGAAACGTTGCTATACTTTGAGACCTGGAAGTAGCCTACTCAAATTCTCAAGAAGCAGCTCTTGAGAATTTGAGTAGACACTAAATTTCTGCTTTAATATTGGCCTGTAGTACAAACCATTTAGGACCAACATAAGCTCATTCAGATGCTGTCTAGAGCACGATGGCTTTAATTATTTGTGGCATGTGTGGAAATGTGTTGAGCAACACTGACCATTAGCCTGTATTTGTTGCATAGATTGTTTGTGTTTACATGGGTCTATGCAATATTCTAAGATGCATGTTTTTCATAGCTGCCTCTGCCAATATCGCACATTTTAAGTATCATAGTAAGCAAAACAAATCACACGTTACAAGACGTTTTAGCAGCCTTATGTGGGGCTAGGCTAAATGTCTTGCTTTAGGTGTAGGGGCTAGGCTAAAGATATTTCTTTAGGTGTAGGGACTAGGCTAAATATCTTGCTTCAGGTGTAGGGGCTAGGCTAAACGTCTTGCTTCAGGTGTAGGGGCTAGGCTAAACGTCTTGCTTCAGGTGTAGGGGCTAGGCTAAATGTCTTGCTTTAGGTGTAGGGGCTAGGCTAAATGTCTTGCTTCAGGTGTAGGGGCTAGGCTAAATGTCTTGCTTCAGGTGAAGGGGATAGGCTAAATGTCTTTCTTTAGGTGTAGGGGCTATGCTAAATGTCTTGCTTTAGGTGTAGGGGCTAGGCTAAATGTCTTGCTTTAGGTGTAGGGGCTAGGCTAAATGTCTTGCTTTAGGTGTAGGGGCTAGGCTAAAGATCTTTCTTTAGGTGTCGGGGCTAGGCTAAATGTCTTGCTTTAGGTGTAGGGGCTAGGCTAAATGTCTTGCTTTAGGTGATTCTACACTGATCATGTGCCTGTTCTCATAACATGCCACTCTGCTTCACAGCATGATGGCTATTGGAGTGTCCCACCTGAATGTAGGGAAATACTTTTTGTGTTCAGTATGGCTTTTATTGCACTATTGTAACTTTTTGTGTCTAGGAGTTGGTATGATAAGCTTTGTCCAATAATGACTAAGGATTTGCCTTGGTCTTAAAATGGTCACATAATGTTTGCTGATGTTAGTTGTCTAGACCAGCATGACCTAAACTCTGTTTGTGATAATGGGTTGCCATGGCTATGCACTCTTTGATTTATTCATGTGGCTCACACACTAGAGAAGTCACGCTAGTCTTTCGGCAGACATGTTTTTCTTAATAAATTCCATTATTTCCCTGCCGCACACAAACAATCTTTAGGAAATAATTTTGAAAAGACAGTTGTTCAAAGCCAGTGAATAAGGTGTATATATCCCATAATGTGGTAATGGGGACAACATGTAAATCACAGCTGTTCACACATGACAACAATATTGCAAACAAAGTGAACATATTTTATTGAATATATTTTCCTTGTAATTAGGGGTGCACGATATTGATCAAATGTGATATTGCGATATTGATCATGAAAATTGCAATATCGATATTAATTT
>JAODUH010086516.1:2736-14811 GCA_027564835.1 Typhlichthys subterraneus
ACAGATGCAGTAGAGATACAGTACATCAAGATGTTTGAAGAAAGATTTCCTTTTAAGATTTTCATCAGAGCAGGGACAGTTGAATTTATGATTACAGTAATAGTTTTGTTTGTTTGATGTAGCCAACCCTACATTTCAAATGCAAAAGTAAGGATACATAATTAAAAAATATAAATATCATTGTTTTTGACTATTAAACCTCTATCCATATGCAGTACAATAATTTCTTGCATATAATGTTCCAGAGATTTCCTTTATTCTGAATAGCTTTTTCTTCCCAACATTTCTTTCCAAGCCAAGTCATTATTTATTTATACAGAATTATACATAGACACAGTGCTTTCAACATTTTTAAATATAGATCATATTAGATCATAATAATTTTTAATATGAAAACCTTTTTTCAGCTTCAGAGTGTTATATCGAGTGAATAAACCTGTGTTAATTGAGATTTGACATTGATGCATGAAATAACTGCACAAAGTGAAGGTGTGGTGGAGATGATGGCTTGATGGCAGGCAGGCAGCCAGCCAGTCAAGCTGTTGTTATTGCCTATTTCCAGCTCCTCTTTTTCTGTTCCAGGCCGTGAATTTGTGCATTGCATATTGTCCCCACCTGCACTATTCTTCTGATGCTGATTTTAGGGGAGTGAGAGCTTAATTAAAGCTAAAACTCCATTTAAATGTGTCGGCAGGGTGCCGTTTGGTGTTATAACATGTACACAAAAGTAGCCTGAAATTGTAATGAACAGGGATATTCACAGTCTAACTAAACTCTTATCTATTCAAAGATGCATAATTTTATGGCTATGACCTTGAGTTTCAAGAGATTTGAATCTCTCATTAGAAACAGCAGTCTAAGTCCACCCTAAAGTTCTGCGTAGCCAGTTTAACTTGCTTGCAAACAAGTCTGGAACACAGTGCTGGCTAACTGCATCCATATCCACCAACTTGACAGGAGAGGCATTTTGAGTGGCATGCACTGCAACCAACTACGTAACTCAATGAATAAAAGTTACACACATTTGTTGGGAAACTTAACGACACAACTGAGGCTGTTTACAGTTACGGCTACAGTTACTGCTTAAAACAACTGAAATTCGCACCTAAACCACTGTACTACAATGTATTTATTTGGTTTTCCCCAATTAGCTACTAATCCTTTTCTGCATTTCAAAATTATAGGAAATCGTATTAAATTTGAAAGAACATACTTGGGCACAGCCAGAACAAGCAATGTGGCACAATCCTCCTTCATCCTGGTAAAGTTTACACCATTCTTGGGAGGAACCTTGGGGTTGGGTGCGCTGCTATATGGTTGGCAGAGAAGGTCAGGGGTCTTGACGGACTAGACCCGGGCGGCAGAGGCTGGCTCTGGGGACTTGGAACGTTACCTCGCTGTGGGGAAAGCAGCCGGAACTTGTGCGGGAGGTGGAGTGCTACCATTTAGATCTGGTGGGGCTTACCTCTACGCATCTTAATTCTGGAACCATACTCCTGTATAGGGGATGGATTTATTCTATCCCCTTATACGGGGGGGGGGGGGGGTAGGGACTCTGACTGTCATACCGAACACCGAACAGCAGCTAGGAGTATTCGGCCTTCCTGAATACCCTGAATGTCCTGTAGGGGACTCCATAGGAGAGTAGGAGACTTTAACGCGCACGTGGGCGATGACGGCGATACCTGGAGAGGAGTGATCGGCCTCCCTGATCTAAACTTGAGTACACATTTGTTGTTAGACTTCTGTGCTAGTCATGGACTGTCTATAACCAACAATATGTTCGAACATAAGGATGCTCATAAGTGTACGTGGTACCAGAGCACCCTAGGCCAAAGGTTGATGATCTATTTTGCCACATGTTTTGGACACTTAGGTGAAGAGAGGGGCAGGGTTAGCACCAAGGTGTTTCTGGAAAAACATCCACCACCTCAGGAGGGGGAAACAGGGAACCACCCAAGCTTTGCACAGTAAGGATGGGCCACTGTTGACCTCAACTGAGAAGGTTATTGGGCGGTGGAAGGAACACTTTGAGGAACTCCTGAATCCAACCAACCTCTATGTTAGAGGCAGAGCTGGAGGCCGGTCACTGAGGTAGTCAAACAGCTATGCAGTGGCAAAGCCCCGGGGATTGATGAGACCTGTCCAGAGATGCTGAAAGCTCTGGGTGTGGAAGGGATGTCTTGGATGACACCCCTCTTTAACATTGCATGGAAGTCTGGGACATTGCCAAAGGAGTGACAGACTGGGGATTGTGGTTTCCCTGTTCAAAAAGTGGAACCAGAGTGTGTGCCAATAATATGGGTATTACACTTCTCAGCCTCCCTGGTAAGGTTTACTCTAAAGTGCTGGAAATAAGGGTTCAGCCAAAAGTCAAACCTCAGATTGAAGAACAACAATGTGGTTTCCGCCCTGGTCGTGTAACAACGGACCAGATCTTTACTCTCGCAAAAATACTGGAGGGGGCCTGGGAGTATGCCATTCCGGTCTACATGTTTTGTGGATCTGGAGAAGGTGTATGACCAGGTCCCCCGGAAGATACTGTGGGAGGTGCTGCGGGAGTATGGAGTAAGGGGGTCCCTTTTAAGGGCAATCCAATCCCTGTATGTCCAAAGAGAGCTGTGTATGGATTCCCGGCAGTAAGTCTGACTCGTTTCAGGTAGGGGTTGGTCTCTGCCAGAGCTGCGCTTTGTCTCTAATCCTGTTTGTGATTTTCCTAATGAACTAGATCACGGGTAAGTGGCCGAAATGGGTTTTCTCAGGAGGGTGGCGAGCTTCTCACCTTATTTTTCTAAGGGAGACCCCTTAGAGAAGTAAGGTGAGAAGCTCAGCTTTCCGTGAGAAACACGGAGTAGAGCCGCTGCTCCTTTGCGTCGAAAGGATCCAGTTGAGGTGGTTCGGGCATCTGGTAAGGATGCCCCCTGGGCGCCTCCCTAGGGAGGTGTGCCAGGCACGTCCAGCTTGTAAGATGACCGGGGAAGACCCAGGACTAGGTGGAGAGATTATATCTCCACATTGGCCTGGGAAGACCTCTGGATCCCCCATTCAGAGCTGGTTAATGTGGCTCGGGAAAGAGAAGTTTGGGGTCTGCTGCTGGAGCTGCTGCCCCTGCGACCCGACTACAGATAAGCAAATGAGGATGGTTGGATGGCTCTTCTATTTTATTATACTATAATTATACTATGTATAGTTATTGTACAACATATTTTTCCTTGTTTTTGCCTCCCTTTAAGAAACTAGACAGCAATGTACATTTATTTTGACAACTTAATTAATTAATTGCTGTTTTTCTGTCCTCTGTTGCATCACAGATGTAAAGGTAAGTTCCAATCTCCTTAAAGACATTGGCTGCTCTGCTATCAAGCTGTTTCCTGTACACTGATCCTTTTATTGATTGTTCACATCAGATTAGCCTAACAGTCTGTTCCAACACAAAGAGTGTCCACTTGGTTCTTCTTATTGGCCAGAAAGCTGTAGTCAAACAAAACCAGATTATTTTACCAGCTAGACATTGTGTCACTTAAACCAGGCTTGTTGACATGCACACTTGCATCTGTATTGCCTTCTGATTGTCTACTGAATGTTTAACATTATTTACCATGTTGTGTCAAGCAGAATGTATATTTGTCTAAAGAGAAAGATGCTATCATAGGTTCGGCTGTTGAATTTTGGCTATAATGTATTCCTTATATGTAGCTATTGCTTTCAGCAGAGATGTAGCGATGTAACAGAGACATAGAACCAGAAATTATATTGTTAGAGCCACAATTAAATATCAAGGGTAATTTTAAATGGTTACGAAACTAGTTTTTAGCACTTTATTATAGCAAATTATGACTCATTGAAATGCAGTCAAGTGATACCATGCATTCTAAATATTTGAAAATGTAAGTGAAAAACAAATGCTTTATAATGATTGCATTCCATTTTTTAGATGTACATCATTGTCGTACTCTGTATGCTAATACATGTGATTTGTACAGTAAGATGCAATTACATTTTACAGTTTACAGTATTTGCAATCAATTAATATACTTGCAGTACATTGTTACATTGCTTTAATTAAGCCACTTCTCTATTTGTGTAATAAAACTGCATATTATAAAATGAACTCCGATTCTAAAAACCGCACTTCAAATAAATGAAAACTTCTGTAAGTGCTTTCCTCAACACAACACATATTACTGAGGTCATATGACCTCAGTAGTATGGTCATTAGCTGGTTAACGAGATGGAACATTAGGCAAGCTCTAAACTCACTACTTTATTATGTGAGCAGAATGCTGTTGAAGCCATTTAGCAGCCAAACACCTGTGGCTTTGATTTTTAAAGAAACGCCCACCATGCTGCTTTGGCTCTATTATTTCGTCAATATCAGGCTGAACTGGGGAACATAGCAATGGAGTTTAAATGGTACTTCCCTTGGCTTCCTATAGAGGAAAGCTGTGTGTAAATGTAATTGGTATTAATAATTTCTCAGGTTTTACATTCTACGGCTGACTTCACTTTGCAATAGTTTTATGTAAATGTACACCTACTGTACGTACTTTACTGACTTCTGTTAGGTTGAGACAAGTCTGCAGTGTTTTGCCTTTGCTGTATTGTTTGTGGCTACACTGACCTATGTGACATGCTGTAATTTGAAAATGTGCCCCAAAGGCCAAAGCCTTTTTTATAGCAAATATAAATTAAACTACAGTATATTCGCTTAATGATATTTTGCCTACCAGCACTTTTTTTTCTTATAGAATTTGCTAGAGATGAGGTCTCTGAAAACCTGCAGCTTGGGATTGTGATTGGTAGGAACAGGGAGGGAACATTACATCTAATTGGCTAATATGATATGGGGCATTGTCATTTTTGCTCAATTCTCCAAATGTGCCTACTTTTAGAATGCTGGCAGATGAGCCTTAACTGTGTTCGTCTTTCCACCCAAGGACAGCCCTTTAGTCTTGGCGACATTCATCTCAACATTTTCATCAAGGGGCATTAGTCAAACATGCCCTAGAGATGAATCCCTGTTTGACTAAAGCCCCCTTACCCATTACCATTATTGCACATAATGTCATCAGTCTCAAGATGAGCACAGAAAAGAGAGTACAGCCTTGGGTAACACCTAATGTAAGTTTAACATTCATTTAACGTTACTTCACAATCAGATTGTGTTCAATCAAAGAGTAATTCTTAATAAAAACTTAGCATGTTTTATGCAGCTTCCGAGGCATTTAGCCATAGCCTACAGTATATGATTCAATATTTTCATTAATAGTAATGTCAGTAATTTGTTCTGAGGCTGTTCTTAATGGGCGTTTGGTCAGCAGAGGTAATATCTAAGGAGTTACACACATTGTATGTAATGTTAGATTTGTATGAGAACCAAGCAATTACATTGTTGTAGTTCAGGTACTTCTTGGACATCAACATTTTTTTAAACATGACAAGAAATTATATATAGTCAATATATAACTTAATGAATATACAAATACAAGAAGTCTGGTTAAACCAATGACTTGTAAAACAAATGACTGGTTATGTGTTTGGTGTAAACCCTTAACTGAAGTTATTTTTCCTATCTGCATACGGGGGTGCGGATTGAGGCTACATTTTACTTTGTTACCTAGTCCCTAGCCTTGTTATAAGTCCCATTACAGTTCATGGAGAACCTATTTGAAATGATGTCTCTCGTGCCATGGTGTAACATGGGAGTCCAGCCACTCTGTTGAAGTTTGTGTACACAGCGTTCGCTGGTCCTCCCCCCCTGCCGCTCGCCAAGAGGACGTAAAAAGCTCTGCAGAGGTATAATATGCCTCTGTTGTCTCTCCAGGGCGGTTGAGGAGGCGCCGCAGTTTTAGAGTTGGCAGGAAAAAGAGCGATGGCAAAAAAAACGGGGGAGTGCCCAGGCCCGTCGGTAGTGATTACATTGTGGCACGGTGGGGATCAAAGGTCAGGCAGGAGCACATTCTCTCTCTCTCTGACTGTATCGCTATCTCTGACGACGGTATGCTTAATGCGCCCACTCCCGCTGTCGCCTTGGACAAGCTGTGCCGTCTCTCATTCACGTTGTCTTCTGCTCAATCTTTGAAAACGTCCATTCATTTTCCTCACCTCCTCCACTGCGTATAAGATATCTAGACCGGTTCTCTGGAGGCAGGGCTTAAAAGCTTAGAAGAAAATCTAATTTCAAGAGTAGAGTGCAGATTTCAGCAGTTATCATACCCAGTAGTTTGCATTATTTTTTATTTATTTATTTTGTTGAAAATTTTTGTTAACATTCTTATCTATAAGGTACACTTTTATGAGGTGAATTTGTAGACCTTGCACTGTAAAATTGGTTACAAGTTCACATATTTTATGGTATATTTATTTTCCCCACACACACATAGACATGCAAATAGACAGTAATCCACATACTGGTGAATACATGGATGTAGTCATTTGAGCACGTTTAAAGCAAATATTAATACCACCTTTCATTTAATCTTGATTATTTATTTAGTGACCTGCTTAAACTGTCCAGGATTTTCAAGATGAAGCATCCAAAACGTATTAATCGGCATTAAGTTTAGCTTGGGAAAGGGAATAATTATCCCTCTGTTCTGATATACAGGCAAGAAGAAGTTTAATATTATTTAATGAGGAATGGGAGAGCCATCATAGTTTTGGAGAGTTGATATTAATCTTCAAGTATTTAGTATGTTACGACAGATACATCTGTGGTCTTCAGCCAGCTATTAAACTAGCAGTTTTAGTTAAAATATAAAAATCAATGGAACACCAGTAAACACCAGTGTCTCTTTAACCTTTAGTGCAGCACAGGGAGGCATGGTATTAATGGGATAACTCAAAATCCGAGAAGCAGGTCATTCAGTCAGCTAATTCTGCATACAGCACTTTCCTCTGTTTTCTTAACTGCATACTATGTCATTATGTATATCATGACAGCTTTCCCTTTGTTACATCTGCATGAATACAGCATGGGTAAAGAGCAATTCAATCAATGGAGTGTTTTTATCCTTAAAATACAGCACAGAATACTCCAATCGATTACAGTATACTTTCCAAAAGGGAGTCGTACGTAAAGTACTTAAATATAGCATGCTTTTTCACACACCAAAGACAAAATTAGCTTTGTTTTTGCCCTACATAATATGAATATTCAATTGTATACTTTTAAAATATAAAATTGAATAAGGGTGCAAGGGAACACCTAAAGGTTTTGTCACAGAAACATTTTTGGTTATTCTACATATATTTGCAAATTAACATTTCGTTTCACTAAAATCTTTTTTGGGGGTGAAGAGGGGGTGGTGGCATGGTTCAAAGTTTGAGAAGACTACACTCACCGTCCTCTCGTGACTTCTGAATGAAGGCATCAACACCACTCTCTCCATAGTTGCCCTCTGAGGCCACGGTGGACACGTAGTTCCAGCGCATGGCTTTCACAATGTCCACCATGGCCTGTGCCTGGTAGGTGTCTGGGGGCACCACACGGGAGAAGAAGTCATAGCGGGTGTTATCGCTCAGCTCTGGGGCCGTGGAGGCATAGCTCACCTGAGGGATCTGGGGACAGAGTGAGATGACACAAATAATCACATGTTACCAACATACTGTACAGTAAATTACTTATATTACTTTTAAAATACTACTTTAGTGTTAATGGTAGTGTTTAATTATAACCACAGTTGGCATGGTTGAGCATAGTTCAATGCAAAGTGTTTAAATGGCTCAGTCTATATGTCCACCTTCAAGAGGCGCATTCCCGCATTCATATAGGCTACTTGTGCGGATACGTGCACCAATATTTTAAGCATTGTCGCCCATTACAGACCAAGTGCAATGTCCTGCAAAGATCACAATGATGGTTCCAGGCATATACATTTATTTTTATTTTTAATTGCACCAATATCGGTCATGGGAAACCCTTTGAGCAGACAAAAGACATACAGCTAGACGTGCGTCCACAAGACGAGCCAGAGAGCTTGTCCTGGTCCGCAGAAGTAGATCTATAGCCTTCCTGGGCCTTCATCCGGGTTTCCATTGCAGTTTTGCTTTAGAAACCTGATAACTTGTTTTGATTGTGGCATACTATTAGACTAGACAAAGGCACTCTTCCGTGTCTTAGTGGATAAGTCTGCTTTGTTGTTACTGTTTCTTTCTGGAATCCTAATTTCCAATTCTGCTTTATAATAGAACTCAAAATTTATTTTTATATACTGTAGTTCTATGAGTTGTAGAGAGCTGTAATGTAATACTCATCAATATGCCTGTTTGCTAATGTAGTGATGGAAACCAGTATGGACATAACATCGGCCCTCTGCATCACGTCACAACAATATGAACAGAGGTAATTCACTTAGGAAATGTCTGCAGGCCGCCCCAGCTATGAAAACAAGGAACAGACGCTCAGATTACAACACACAGAGAGTGAGTGTGATGTCATTACCTGCACAGGCCATGATTACTCCGCTATATCTTTACATAGAAAGTAGTTGTTTGCACTGTAGTAATGTTTAAAATATATTATTACCTTTAAAGTACCTTTTCCTGGAAGTAACTGAGTATGATTGAGTATGATTCAATTGATTATTATTGAAGGTAAAAGCTTTTCCAAAAGCTATTTCAAAATACCCTTGTAAAATTACTGTTTTTCAAGCTATGGCTATAATAAATACAATAATAATTTAGGACACCTGCTGGTCACCCCAACTTCTATATTTATAACAATGTTTTAAACATCCTGGTGAACACAAGAATTGGCTGTGATTCTTTGACAGGTTAAACCCCGCAAGCAGTCAAGCTGCAAAGAATGTTTGTTAAATTCACACTTGACTGCAACTGTACAGTGTGTTATCTTTTTCTCTTTTTTTGATGATGAAAAGCATGTAAAGACGCAATAATAAGCTTCAAGAGCTCTGACAACACATCATCTAACAAATACTGTGTTCCTGTCAGTCTCAAGCCTCCGTTGTCAAGAAGGAAACTGCTAGAAATAAAATGAATGTCATAATAATTGACACTTGAGAACAGGGGTATAAAGCCCCTACTGACAAGTAGGAACACTCTTTGATGAATGTAAATTAAACTGGATACAACTAAGATAGATTGTAACTATATTTTGGAGACAATAGACACAATAGTAACAAAACAAGTGATAAGATCCTTTTGCCGTATATATTTCCATATTCTTTGAAGATTCTGACATCGACGTAGAAAACGTCACCTCTTTACAGTGTATATGCAGCCTAAATATATTTAAATCAAAATTGTCCAATATTATATTGGAATATATACAGAACGGAGATTAGATAGAGCAGTAAGAGAGTATAGTGTATACAATAGAGCTTTCCATTCATTTTTCAAACATCTAGTGCCTCGCCGTACTGTAGGTGACTGCGGCTACGCTGTTGATTGGTGTATTGCAGACATTTGGCAGGGGTTTATGATCTTTCCTGTCAGACATAAAGATAGGAAGCTACAACGTAAGAGCTTACAAATACCCCTCTCTCTTCTCCGTACCATGCATCACAGAAGGATGCCTTTGACGTAATCGGCTCCAGCAGACTTGCAGCTGCTGTGTTCACAGCCATGACCATGGGAACATTTTTTAATGAGCACGTCTCTGTGGTTACTTTACATTTATTTGTATGGTTCATTAGATCACAATGGGCCTCATGTACGTACGTTAGCAAGCGCAACATAAAAATGAGCTCAACCAGACCGCAGATAGTGCACCCTGCGCCATCACATTTTACATTGGCCGTTCTATGTTCTTCTCTTTACATGGCCTGTGTGTTCGTCTTGCTCGGATGAATCTTGCCATTGCTTGCTTGTCCTGTTCAAAGAAACGTGCTAACTGGGATAACATCTGCTTTTCAGAGGGGGAGAATTTTCACCGCAAAAACGGAATAGGTAATCACTCTCCTTACGCATCTCCTCCCATTTGTTTGTGCGACACTCCCAATCTCCCATTGACCCCCTACCATGAATTCATACTGTACAGTATGCATGAATAGAAAAGCACAACTTGCGATCCTTTGTTCCTTCAGCAGGCAGACTAGCGTTTTAGTATGTACAGCCAATGCCATGTTTTTAAGCGCAGGCAAAATTACACCTAAGAACGTTCAAGTATACGACAAAAGCATGGTCTTAGCCTTTAAACAATTATAAAAATGAATGTGAATGTACTTCTGTGTTGGAAGGTAGAGGGATGTTCCCTCGGTCCTTGGCCAAGTAGCCCAGGGGTTATCCATCATAACATCATGCTTCTAATCCAAGGCAGTGTCCAAACATCACAACTACCCCCACTAAAGTATGTCTTATTCTCTACATTACCTTAGAGCCTCACACATCACACTATACCACTCGCTGCCAGGTGCCAAGCCTCATTTGTTCCCTTCCCTAATTATCTGATTGAGTGCAGCTGCTGGTCCTCCACACTGCAAGGAGGTGGGCTGGGAAGTACCTGTCCTCCCACACCACCACTAGTGGTCTGGAGGTTAAATTACCACTGTGCTAGTTACCACAATACAGTATTGCCTACAGGTATATACTGTACAGTACTACTGTATATATAAAGGGGGTTGTGAATTAGCTATTGATATTTTGAACAACAAATACCATACAATGTTGTAGTAGATAGATTCCAACAAGATACGCATGCTACCACAGACAGGCTAACACCACCAAATGTAAACAGCCTGTCCACATCTGTTTACAAATAACAATGTTGTTCATATACTGTGATGATGTAGCCCCGTTAACTCCATTATCTTTCAAAACATAGTATTGCCAGACCACCAACAGGTCTCTGCATTTGTGCTAATGCATAATGTGCATGAGGCGTGCCCGTCCCTCGATCCATCAAGTTAGTTAAGGGTGCACATTACGCCGCCTCATCATTCTTGGAGGTTGGCATGCGCTCTGCACACGGCCCATTCAATGGGCGCGTTTTTGGCATGTGTCCCGGCTGCATCGCAGAGAGTGGTGGGGGTCAACCGACCTGTCTGTTAAACAGCTGGCTTTAGTAGCATGATGGATACTACTGTAGCACAAGAAGCACAACCTTTGCTAAGGTGCACCTCACCCTTTATACTTTGTTCCATTTGCTATTTTTCTTTTCAAAGCCCCCTGAATATTTCACTTCCTTCCTAACTTAATACAATTAGAGTGCTGTTCAAAGGAGTGAAACTGCTAATGATGGTCATTTAAAAAAAGGAAGCAAAGACATACCAAATTACACCAGAGAATTCTTTAAACAGACCTGGCCTAAATAGAAAATAATCATAGCCTGTGAAGACCCACAATGTTTGGGTCCTAAGGCCTTGCTGTGCAGTACAGTATGTTAACATTCAGGTTTTTCATGAGGTCTGTAATTGAATCATAATTATTGGGCAGACTGGCGTCAAGAATCCTTGAGCAATCAAGAATCCCCTGAGAAAGTGTTACTCAATAAAACACTAGTCTTGAGAGTGGTTGTCAGAAACGCTTCTGGGAATTTGCTTTTAATTTTGAACTTTGACTTAGATACAAGCAGTTGGCTGCTGAAAAGCAGAGATTGGGAAGGATTTAGCATTTGAGTGCCTTGTTGAA
The DNA here is from genome assembly GCA_027564835.1 of Typhlichthys subterraneus. NCBI lineage: Eukaryota > Metazoa > Chordata > Actinopteri > Percopsiformes > Amblyopsidae > Typhlichthys > Typhlichthys subterraneus. The sequence goes on from JAODUH010086516.1 coordinate 14,326, forward strand.
ATGTTATGAAATGTACCAGTCTGGCGAGGAATTGATAACTTAAATATAAGTTCTAAGTTAAGAGAGGTTAAATAATGTATTAAGCTCTGAAGATCCCTCCTCTATGGTCTAGTGGAAGGGGTTTCACCACTTAAATGGACGTATGAATGACCACCTACCAGATGGTAATAGTGGAGATAACTGCATCCATGAACAAGTATAAGTGTATGTGTTGATACAATAACTGTTGGTTCTAAATTAAAGGATGAGCATGTCATCTTGGAAAAACCAGTAACTTAGCCAGATTTTGAAAGATACAATCGAAAAAAAACACCGCCCTTGCCTCAATCATCCTTCCTAAACCACGCCTCCAATACACGTGAACGTGCAATAAATACGATTAATCCAGCATTTGTCAAAGGAGCACATCATCTCTTCTACCAGTACTGATAAGAAATGGCTCAACATGTAAGAAAACAACACCAAACATTATAATAATGAATGTAA